>JBBPDB010000011.1:5652768-5671918 GCA_037974465.1 Brachypetersius altus
ATTTGCTGGTGTGTTTTGGGTCATTGTCCTGCTGCAGCACCCAAGATCGCTTCAGCTTGAGTTGACGAACAGATGGCTGGACATTCTCCTTCAGGATTTTTTGGTAGACAGAAGAATGCATTCATCTATCACAGCAAACCTTCCAGGTCCTGAAGCAGCAAAACACCAGACCATCAAACTACCACCACCATATTTTACTGTTGGTATGATGTTCTTTTTCTGAAATGCTGTGTTACTTTTACGCCAGATGACATGTGCAGGACATGTACCTTCCAAAAAGTTTTGTCTCATCAGTCCACAAGGTATTTTCCCAAAAGTCTTGGCAATCATTGAGATGTTTTTTAGCAAAATTACATTCCCAAATGGATGTGCTGACATTCTAGGGTAGAATTTGCTGATGCAATCCACAGCGCCATTAAATGATGGCAAGCTGTTCTGATCCAGTGTTATCAAAGCAGCCCAGCCAGTATCACTGCCACCGCCATGTTTCACAGCTGGAATGAGGGTTATATGCAGTTTAATTTTTGACATTTTTGTTAGACAGCCACCAAAGGGGAGGGTAATAATTGTTGATTTTCTTGATTTGTACACCATCTACCCGGCAGTGGGCTGGTGAAGTCCAACGCTTCTGAAATTGTTTTGTAAGTACTTAAACAACAACTGTTTTTCTGACCTCCACGGAAATCTGGTGTGCACTCACAAACCTGTGTGGTAAACATCACACGTTTATGATAAAGAACCAGGTTGATAGATTTTATAAATTAAGCAGGTTCTCCTACACTGATCACTCAAGATGTTCCCATAATACATACCAACAAACACAGCTGGATCACTGTTCAATAAATAAATAAAACTGGGTAATTGTTTCTGCTCAAAATTGCTTTATATGCTCAAAGTTTAGGTCTGATGTATGTAATAATTAAGAGAATTCTAATGGCATCACTGTCTATTAAATGTCTATTAACTGTATGATTATTCATCCTACAGAAAATTAGTCAAATTCATTCACAAGAAGTGTTTTGGGCCAGACTGATTTATGACTGTCTTTAAGATAATAAAATGACCTAAGACACAATGTGAGGTTGAGAATGGTAATGTAAATATGGATGATATTGTTTTTGGTATTTAAGACCATATAAGACCATATAAGACCTAAGAGGACCCTTTATGTAGGAAACTTTTTTTTCCTTCATAATTTGATATAGTGAAAACGCTGAAAAACTGTGAAATACAAAGCTCCGACGACGAATGAAGGGTTAGAGGAAAAAAGCCTTAAAATGATAAGGGAATCAATGAAATACTCTGATAAGAAAACTGAATTTCAGATATTAATTATTTTAACCATTATCTCGAAAGCTGTAGATTGTTCATTATTTCAAAATAGTCCAAAGAACGGTCAAAGTTGATCCACGTCCGTCTATAGACAGCCACGTGATTTTAATTGATTAGTGTCGTAAAACTAACGTTTTATATTTGGTTGCACGCATTTTACAAAGAAAACAGTATTTAATCGTATCGATTGTACCATTAGAAATATTCACAGCAATTTACAAAAAAAAAGAAACCATACAATTTAAAGTGAATAAATACAAAACCTCATATAAACTGTCCACAATCCCACGGTACTACATTTCCCAGCATGCATTGTTGTACTTCCGCAGGGTGCTCAGCTTTGCTGATTTGTAGAACATATCGATCGACTGGTGTGTGTACTTTGAATCAGAGTTTGTCTGTGGAGAATGTTTAAAGATATAATGTTTGTCTGAGGTGCAGTCCCTGCACTGGGCGGCAAAAGCGAGGAGCAAAACAAAAGCATGTGGACATAATTTTTTCCGGAGGTGTGTGTCAGACACGACTTATAAGAAAAAGTAAGACTCAAATAAGAATCTCAAGATAGTTAAAACAGTCCGCCGAATCGTATTTACCTCATACGTCTAATTATTGGCTGGTTAGTTATGAATTTTACCCGTTCCTGAGGCATGTGGACACATGATAGCTAATGTGGTTAGCTGTGTGTCGAGAACGGTTTCTAGAATATTCTACATATCTTGAGTTTCAAAATTGGGCTAAATGACAAGAAAGTATTGCTATTAGCCAACAGTAGTTTCTTTTCTAGTGTGAGGTATGCCTATTCTCTGATATCACTGCTGGGTTAGCCAGCCAGCTAATTTGAACCTCAGACTAATGTACACATAGCAGATGCACATAATTTATCAACAAAACAGGGTTAGTATTTCTTAAGATTAAAGAGCTTTATTTGCCACATACATAGTTATCCAGGACAACATATGGTGAAGTGATCTGGCCAGCTCCTAGGTTGTCCAAGGTAGTATAATATGTGAAATGTGACATAAGTAGTAGTTCATTACAAATAAGAATTTAAGTTGTTCAATTAGCCTTTTGTACTCCAGAATTTGTTTATGCCCAACTCTAATCTTTCAGTGTTGCCTGAAGTTGCTGCTGTTAATATTATGCCAAAATGTCTATTGATTAACCTGGGTGATGTGTGCAAATGAAGGTCTTTGCATGTGTGTGTGATTCAGGCTGTTACAGAGAACCAGGACCCCTCCTGAAGTTCAGCACCCAAGCATGGGGCTGCGTACAGCTCAGAAAAAACACTTCCCCCTCCGAGGCATCGATGGAGTCGTGCAGCTCTTCGAGGCTGAGCTGGGGAACCCAGAGCCGGATTTGGCCCTGCTGTCCTTGGTCTTAGGCTTTGTAGAGCACTTTCTGGCTGTCAACAGGGTGGTGCCCATCAATGTGCCAGGAGTACGATTTGAACCGCTGAAAGGAGACTGCCTCAACTCATGCTTCCCCACTGTAGAACTTGGACTCGTATCTGCACTGCATGAACGATTCACAGCACAGATCCGTGGAGCAGTGGACCTGTCACTGTACCGCAAGCCTGCGGGTGGTTCGAGCCGTGAACTGGTGAAGAAAGTCTCGGATGTGATCTGGAACAGTCTGAGTCGCTCATACTTTAAAGACAGGGCCCACATTCAGTCCCTCTTCAGTCTCATAACAGGTGGGGAATCTGTAGTATGGAAAACTCTGCCTTAGTTGCGTGAACACTGAGAATACTTTTAATTGTTTCAAAATGTTACTGGCCTTTTCGATCAAACACTAAATTAATCTTCGGGATTTTGATGATGCTTAAGATAAAACTGACCATTGTGTGTTTTCACAAGTGTTCCTGATCTATACTTTGGTTTCTTTTTAGGCACAAAGTTGGACAGCTCTGGAGTGGCATTTGCAGTGGTAGCTGCCTGTCAGGTTCTGGGACTAAAAGATGTTCACCTAGCACTGTCTGAGGACCACGCCTGGGTGATCTTTGGGAAAGGGGGAGAGGAGACGGCTGAAGTCACATGGCATGGCAAAGGCAATGAGGACAGGAGAGGCCAGACTGTCACTGCTGGAGTCAGCGAGAGGGTGAGAGGCAATTACTTTAATCTTATACTTTTAGGTGGTGGGTTTATTAAAGTATCTTAAGAATTTCAATATTGTGTAATTTTATATAATTATGGTGTTGGGTGTTAGTAGTGTAGATTGCTTGGCATATAAATTCTATAATCATAGTCATAAACAAACCTTTGATTTTGGTTAAGTCATAGTCGATACAATCTATAGGTGTCTAGCCGACTAACAGAAATTAAGCCTTGTTGTTGTATATATTGCACTGAACACTTTTGCCATTGTCTCCATCACTTTTTAGAGCTGGCTGTATTTAAAAGGTTCCTACATGAAGTGTAACCGTAACATGGAGGTAGCGTTTATGGTTTGTGCCATCAACCCGTCTTTAGATCTGCACACGGACAGCAGTGAGCTGCTGCAGCTTCAGCAGGTAACCTGTTATTAAACGCTGGCTACAAGACAACAGACGCAATGTCGGAAGACAATCTAAGAATGGGATTTGTCTTCTATTTTCTTTTTGCAGAGACTGCTTTGGTTGCTGTATGAGCGAGGAGACTTAGAGAGGTGCGTCACAAATGTTCATTATATAAAGCGTAGTCTGTGCAGTATTTTTAAAGCCTAGTATCCTGATCAGTGTGTGTCCTTTTACAATTGGTCCTGCAGGTATCCTATGGCAATGGGCACTCTTGCTGATCTTGAAGATCAAGAACCTTCTCCTGGCCAGGGAGACCCACTCTCAGTCCACCTGAAGGTATCACTGCTTTGCTTCAGAGAAAATAGTCACACATGCAAACCTGCTGGGTAGGGCTGTAATGATCTTTCAGGCCAGATTTAAACTGAATTAGTTTCATGCAGGGATATATATGCCTGTTCGTTTCTTTTATATCAGGGTGGCATTGAACCTTGGTGTTCAAAAGTTGTCCTCAACATTTATTTTGAGTGAACAGTAAATGCCAAAACAGTGATGATGGAACTAGTTTACCTCCACAGCATTTTTCATCGACAGGTTTCACCGAACTTGTGTATTCAACTAATGAATAGATTATTACACAGCAATAACCTCTATCAAGTAAAAAGGTATTGTACTGCAATTATAGTTCATTTATGAAGCCTTTATTCACAATGTTCCCTTGTGATTTAAGGCTGTGGAGTCCGCTAAGAAGTACTACAATAACGAGCACATCTATCCATTCATGTACCTGGCTGGATACCACTACAGACACAGAAATGTGCAGGAGGCGTTGAGGTCCTGGGCCGAAGCTGCTTCCGTCATGCAAGAGTAAGTTTGTTGGTCAGTCTGTTTGTGTTCATGGTAAGAACATCGAGATTATAAAGTGATAGATCCTATATTTGCCCACTGAAAAATTAACCACATCGTTTTAACCAGGAGGTGGCAGTGTTGGACCTTTTGTTGTGTGATGAAACGTACTAATGCGGTTTTGTACTTAATGGCAAGATAACTGGCAATTAATTACCTCTCTTTTTAAAGGAACCAGCCGTCATTACTATAGTGTGTTAAAAAGAACCTTTGTATTTTGATACTTAATAGCATTTTTCTGCACCCAGGTATTTGTGACTTCGTATAGATTTTTTATTTCTTTTCTGATTTTCACATGATTTCACATACATATATTCACATACATACAATATTTCAATGACGTATCACCAAAAATAAGGTTACATCAAGTAAAATGTGAAAGTTACACCCTGTGGGTGGCCATTCTGGTTGGTGGGAGTGTTGCATTCAGAGTCATCCTCATCCTCAGGAAGATTCAGTACAGTATCTGACTCGGGAGAAGTCCCATAGGAATGCATAACCTGAACTTTCCTTTCACTAAACATCCACAGCACAGACTGGAGACCTAAAAATAATTGCATCTCACATCCTTATGTCCTGAAGGACATCTGCACCAGACCCGCCCAAAACTGCCTGCACCCCCTTAACCGCTTCCTTTTCCTTCTCTTCCTGTTTCCTGTTCCTCATGGATACAATTAGCTACTACATCACAGTCCCAAAACATAATGCTCTGTATGTGTTATATTTTCTGTACACATGTTTATCCTTTACTGAATTTGCCTTGTTTTGGAAAAATACAGAAGAATGCTGCTGTGTTTTTGTTCATTCAATCCTGTGATTCTAAATCCCACTCCTTCAAATCTTGCAATCAAGTTTCCTGAACCATCTCACCTGACTGAACTCATCATACTAGTTCATGAGTTGAGCCAAGTGTAGTTATTACACCTTAAGGCTTATTATTCATTAAGTACATGCCCTACAGGGCAAACCAGCTGGGAGTTACAGAAGGTCACAGTGAAAAGTAAACACACGTATGTAATTTAATGTCCAGAGTGTCATATAGTGGACAAAACTAGCAGCTATAGCAGATTTGCAGTTGTTTGGTCAAGTTAAGTGCATTTGTTGTCAAAATAAGGACACATTTTCATTTGTGGTTATTGTTTCTTTTCTGAATTTAATATTTTAAATAAAAATAAACCTAACAATGTGGTTAAGTTGGATACAACAGAAATTGGGAAAAAATCCAAAAAAGAAAAGAGGAATTTGACTGGACAGTGCGTATTTAATTGTACAACTAATTTGAGTAAATACAGTGAATTTATTATAAGTTCCTTAGAACACTGCTGAGCGCTCCATTGTATTAAATGGGCTGTCCCAGTGTTCGGAGGTTCCATACTTCGTGGCAATGAGAAGTGAATAACTGCTGCCACTGGAAATAGGCTTATTTCTGATTCACATGTTTTATATCATACTGCAAGTGGTTTGTTCACCTATTATAAAGGACATTTTAGCTGACAGTATCAGCTCTTGTAACAATAACATTGAAGATTTTACCATCAGTTTCAACATGTACGGAGAGCATGAAAGCGCCCAGCATTGTGTGGTAATTTAAAAAGGTGGCTTTTACACATCACTTTGTTGGGAAAACCGTAATAATCATATGTTATGAGTTATAATCCTCTTTATCACGTTTTTATTTCCAGCTACAACTACTGCCGTGAAGATGAAGAGATCTACAAGGAGTTTTTTGACATCGCTAATGATGTCATCCCCACTCTACTGAAGGAGACCGCTGGTGCTGCTGAAAGTGGAGGAGAGGGTGCTGAGGGCACAGAGAAGGTAAGTACCCAAAAGCTAAAGTCAAAATAGACAGCGTGTCGTAGTTGTTGACATGTATTAAAGCCTCCATTTATTTGTATCCGTTTTCATCATCTACATTTGCCGCGTTCCTGAAGGACCAGCCAAGGCAAGCTGCAGCTGTCTCTGCCCTACAAGACCCAGAATGCTTTGCATACTTGTTGCGTTTCTATGACGGAATCTGTAAGTGGGAGGAGGGAAGTCCCACACCTGTTCTTCATGTAGGCTGGGCCACCTACCTCGTTCAGTCCCTCAGTCGATTTGAAGCACAGGTAAACCTTCCTCAAAACTTCAGTCTCTCTGTATGAACTGTAAGATATTGAAAGTCATCAAGGAAATCTTCCCTCACGCAGCCATTTAGTGTGAGTGCCAGGATCTTCACAGCTTTGTACAAATGCAATAATGCTTTGATAGGTATCTGTGAAGGTGCTGTGTTGTCCCTTTTGCGATTCACTGTTTGTTTTCTGTGCCACAGCCACCTTGCCAAGTAAGAAAATTAGAAAAAGTAGGCAAAAGTTCATACCAAGAAAAACTAGGTTATGGGTGGCACTCTTTGTACATCTGAGTAAGAAAGCTGACCCAAACTCACTTGATTTCATTTTAACCAAGCTGACCTGTTTCAGAAAGTGATGGCATTTATTACAGCATGTTTTAAAAAGATCTAATCTAGAGTCATATGCACATCCCTTGTCAAATTCCATATTTCAATGATTTTCTAAATGAAAACAAGAAAACACTTCTGCACATGTAACGCAGTTAGGCTTTCTCTAATAAACTGAACATATTAGGAAAATGTTTATTTTATTCATTTTAAATAGTGTTATGACTCATTTTGACTTGGTATATGTAATTTGTCCAAATGTATTTAAACTTTTGCATATGACTGCATAGATGGCTACCTTTTTTTTCTAGTTTTCTAAGGAATTATCCCTAAGACTAATTAAAAAGGTGTACATTACAAAAGTAGAATGTAATTCTCATTACTCTTATACTGATCTAAAATATCTTGATGCCGTTTGACGGTGCTTGATAAACCCACTCTTGATAAACCCACTGTTGATGACACAGCTTGATAAACCCACTCTTTGCTGTTTTAATCTACCTCCTCTCAGATAAGGCAGAAAGTGACTATTATCACCAAAGAAGCTGAGCCACAAGACGATGACGATCAATCCAGCGATGATCCCCGCGAGGGGCGCAGGAGAGGCCCACGGCGTGAGTCCAAACCTGAGGAACAAGCAGGGTCCTCGCCACCAACTGCGACTGCGGCTGGACCTGGCACTTCACCTGCCCAGACTACTGTGCCCAAGAAAGTGGGAGAAGGAGGTCGTCGTCGATCTTCAACTGGGGGTCGAGGGAAAGAGACCGATGGAAAGAATGAGCCGTCTTCCCCCAGTCCCACGCCATCCCCCACCCAGCCTGTAGCGGCTGCTAGCGGGCCGGTGGTGACCTTCCACAGTGAGAAGATGAAGGGCATGAAGGGGCTGCTCTCTGCAGCCAAGATTAACTCCAGTGCCATCAAACTGCAGCTCACTGCCCAGTCACAGGTTCAAATGAAGAGGCAGAAACCCACACCCTCGGGTGATTACACCCTGTCCTTCATGAAGCGCCCTCGCAAGACTCTCTAAAATCTTTATCTTCTTTTTCTTTTCCTGCTTAGTTTCACCTTGAATAAACATCATTAGCTTGCCTGCATTTGTGCAGTAGGATAAAATCATTTTAAAGCTGAAGGTGGAAATCCTTGGTGGTTGACTAAGTGTACCAGCACTGAATATTGATGTAATTTGTTGCTGTAAAGCAGGATTCTCCAGTTACAGTCTCCGAGGGCCATAGATCTGTATAATTCACTGGTTTGAAGCTGTCACTACCTGATAAATATATTCATTGTAAAGGGTTTTTTAATGAGGAAACACTTCAGGACTAGAGCTGGAAAATTCTGCTGTATGGTAAGAGATTAATTCCGTTGCCTTATTTTTTTATATGTTGATCAATTTATGGTAATTATCTAATAATTGAGGTTAGACAACACACACCAAAGTTCTGTTTTACGTGCCGTAAACACCTCTTACAAAGAATAGATTTGTTTCTCCAATAGTCTGCTTTAATAAAGCTTCTGAAGTAGAGTTTAGACCTTTTTCTACATACCTTTTCTCAGCCCAGTCATTTCAGAACTATTAGGACGTTTCTTCTAGCATGTATGGACAAGTTACACATGCTAGTCTCTTTGCTTTGCTCGATTTAATTCCTTTCTGTTCTTTGCTATATTATTGCTAAGCTTCGTTCACTTCATAGGTGGCTTTAGTCCGTCTTGTCAGGTATCCTTTTTGTGAAGGACGTTAAGCTTGTAGAATGCTCTTTATAACTGGTGATTAATGTTAAACTCTGCCTTTTTATAATAAAGAGGTCTCCTGAAATTCCCTTTTTTCAATGTCTTTTCAGTCTGAATGGATGTTGATGTTCTGCTTAATGATGGGAACGTCCTTTACGTTACTTACCCATGTCTGATTGAACTGATTTATTGAATCGACTTCAGTGAGTCAGTTCAGTGAGTCAGTCGGTACCAATCACACTCAGATAGTTCACTTGCTGAATGGTTCTTAGTGTTACGCAGACCTGGTTGTCCGCTTTAATCTCATCTCCAAAAATTGTGTATGTTCAGTATGTCTGATCACAAATGGACCCAAAAGTCCATCTTAAAAAGATTCAGCTACAGTTCACAGAGAGTGCTTCTCTGTATCCGAATAGACAGTAGTTAATGTGTAATATTTTAGAGATTAATTTTGCATTACTGTGTTTTACTTATTTCAAAGTACACTGTGTGGAATAAGGATCGGGACACACCTGTTTCTCAGGATTTGAGCTAGACCTCTTCCTGTGAAGGGCAGTCTTAATGCTCCAGCGTACCAAGACATTTTGGACAACGCCATGCTTTGGACTTGGTGTTTTTTGGGGAAAAAACATTTCTATTCCAGCATCACTGCCACACTAAGCAAGCCATGACCTCAACCCCATCCAGCACATTTGGGATGAACTGGAACGGAGATTGCGAATCAGGTCTTCTTGACCAACATCAGTGCCTGACCTCACAAATGCTCTACAGAAAGAATGAGCACAAATTCCCACAGAAACTCCAAAATATTGTGGAAAGTCCACCAAGAAGAATGGAAGCTATTGTAGTTGCAAAAGCAGGGACCAACTCCATATTAAAGTCCCTGTTGGTGTAATAGTCAGGTGTCCCAAAACTTAAGTCCACGTAAACTGAGTCTCGTCTGTGAATCAGTTGTGAATCGGTTCATTAGAGTCGATTCATGGTCGAGTCTGTCTCCGTTGCTGTTCAGCTCCTCGGTCCTGTCCGCAGGAGTTCTGTGTCATGAAGCTGACAGAGAGTCGGCTGGGTTCTCTGAAATTGAGTTAAGTCTCGGGTTTCGCTCACCTGGACTCCTGTTTTTTTGGACTTACCTGTGGACTATGATCACCTGGGAAGTCTCTGTGTGAGACAGAGCTGTCATGTTTATGATTTAAGCTCCTGAAGAGCTCGGGTAAGTGTACCTTTGTTAACATGAACACCATCGGAGTTTCCTTTCTGGACCCTCTGGAGGACTATGAGATCATCCACAGGATTGGTAGCGGAACATACGGGGATGTTTTCAAGGTGAGAACTGAACTGTGATTTTTTTTTCACCTGTCACCTGTCCAGACACGATATCAGCATGGGGGCGGTGGTTGTGTGGAAGGGGGATTTGAAGAGGGGTGTTTGGGGGGAGTTTGGAGGGGATATGCTTAGCGGGAGTGTTTGCAGGGAGGGTGTTTCGAGAGAGAGGATGTTTGGATGGTTTGATGTTTTGGGGGTGAGTTTAGGGGAGGTGTTTGGAGGGTAGGTATTTCTGGTGAATTTTGGGGTGTGTTTGGAGAGGGGGTGTTAGGGGGTATCTGTAGGGTAAATGTTTGGGAGTGTTTGTAGAGGGGGTGTCCAGGGGGGAGTGTTTGAATAGGGTGTTTGGAGAGGGGGTGTTTGGATGGTTTGATGTTTTGGGGGGTGAGATTAGGGGAGGGGGTGTTTAGATGGGAGGTATTTCGGGTGTGTTTGGAAAGGGTATCCCTTAAGAAAATTCACTATGGTTTCCCATGGTTTTAATGCAGTTTTTTGGGGTACCATAGTTTTACTATGGTACCCTATGGTACTTTGGTACTACCCATAGTTTTACTATGGTTTATCCATAGCACTTCATGGTAGCTGTGGTTCTACCATAGTTTTCATATACATATACCACTTCATAGTTACCCAAAAAACCATTTGGAGAGGAGGTGTCTGGGGGTATCTGTAGAATAAGTGTTTGGAAGTGTTTGTAGAAGGGGTGTTCAGGGGGAGTGTTTGAATGGGGTGTTTGGAGAAGGGGTGTTTGGGGGTATCTGTAGGAGAGGTGTTTGAATGGGGTGTTTAGGGGGTGTTTGGAGGGGCGGTGTTTGTGGCTCGACGAATGCAAAAGATTTTCATTGATGTTGATTCATGCATTTTTGTCCTTCTTATTTTCTCCTCTGTGTGTTTTAATTTGTTACTTATTTGGAAAGTCTTTTAATGATTTAGCATTGTTGGTTTGTCTATTGTGTATTAAACTCCAGAGAGCTGTTGTGTTCCCTTCACAGTGTTAAAAGTAGTCATTTCAGTCGTCACTTACATTACGTAAGTTTTCTGTTTTAGGAGCTAAAATATACCCCAGAACACACGAGCTCCTCCTCCATGTGCTCCTTGACTTTGATCCTAGTTCACTTTTCCTCTAGCTGGACACGTCATTCCAGAGTAAAAATGTCTTCTGAAGTTTGTTCCAGGATCTGTGTCCTCTAACCTCACTGGAGCTAACTTTCTGTCTTTACTGTCAGGGCTCTGGCAGTGTCACCACTGACCAGCAGACCTGTCACTGTTAACACTGTTAGTGAATGACTAAAGTGTCCACTAATTCTTGATTAATTAAGCACCTAAGGTTGTTTTCAAAATGACTGAATATCTAAATATAAAAGGACTTCATGGCAAAAGAAAACAGAAGCAAACAAACCCATTTAAAATGAAAGAAAATATAAAAAATATATTTAGATTTATATAATATATAAAATATAAAATATATATTTAGTTCCATTAGTTTGAAATATTATGTGGTTAAAAAGATTAAATTAGATTTGTTTATTAGGGTGTTTTTAGTGCTCATAGAAGAACAAAAATATGTGTTAGCCGATTCCATGGATAAGCTGTGTTACTTCTATTCTCTTCTATTCTCTTCAAATCTATTCATTTGAAGGTTCTGTTAAATGTAATCGAGTAGATGTGGCAGCCCTGTGCCAAGCCAGTAAATAAGCAGATAACGGTTCAACATGATCATCATTCTTTGACCATTTACTGATTAATAAACTGAAGTTCATAAACTGAAGTCTGTGGTGAATGACGTGCAGGAAAGGCTTAAAATCCTTGAGTTCGTCACAAAGTAGCAGAGGGTGAGGGCAGACAGGTGTGGCCTCCACATTCCATGAGTAATGTGTGTCCACTGTGGGGTATTACACTATAGGAGTGCAATGACACATGTTTTTTTTTTTTAGATGAGATATTTGATTTGTGCTAAAATGTTACAATTAATTATGTGGAACTCATTTTATCTACAGTTAGGTGTTTGGGTCAGAAAACAGCAAATTTCATTTCAAAACAAAGATTGCGAAGTAACAAGCAAAACATTTACCTGAGCTGTAAACAACTGAATTGAGCTGAATACTTAACCACCTTCTGTTTATATCTCCATCACTGTTTTAAAAGGATCTATGACTTTTTGCAGTGTAGCATGTCTCCATTTTTGAGTGTCAACATCAGTGCGACAAAAGCATAGTTAAAAAATGTAAGAATCCCTAGCTCTGAAAGCCCTGTCTGCATTACAGTTTTTTTTTTACCTTTGAATTAATTCATTGATGAATTGATCACTGGCTTTGGCTTCCACAGACAATGGCTAATGATTCTGTGAATGAGACTGAAAGGTGCTATACATGATACACCTGATACATTTTATACTGTACTGAAGTTGTTACACCCTCAGAACACATGCGTCTTTGTGCAGCACCATACTGTCACAGTTATGCAGGCCTGCACAGCTGACTCTATCATAACGGAGTGGGTGAGCCAACAAGCCTTTGTTGCTGCTTACAATAGACAAAGGCGTCCTTTCGCACCCTTCTGGCTGTCTCAGCTTTGGGTCAAAAGTCCCTTAAAATCTGAAAGTTCCCAAAGAACCTGAATCTTCAGGTTCTTCAGCAGATTTCCAAAGGAAAGATCTCGTTTGGATGTTGGATGTGGGAGTGGAGGCCTAAGAAAAACTTCTGGACTGTTGATCAAAGTGTGAGTGATTTCCTGTCCAAGCTATTGTCCCAAAAACGCAACAGCGTTATTTCAGGTTGCGCTGCGAAACCGTTAAGAGCCACTGCACTGTCGCTTCAGTCATAGCAGGAAGTCCACTGGCATGCCAGGAAAAACAACAGGAAGACAGCTCAGCTAAGTTCCAGGTTTTGTCCAGGAATGGTTGGTTTTCTGTGTTTATCACCAAATAGATAGAAAACATGAAGGGCATTTCTGCCCACAACCGTTTACATGTAGCTCTGCGCTCTTAAAAATAAAGGCCCCACAAAATTCTTGGCTTGGACACACGGAATTACAATATGAAAACCATTTCATTATGGTGAGGTTCTTTAAACTTGAAACATCTTTAAAATGCAAATCTTATTTTAAAAATGATTCTTTAAAGCCTTAGTGTTCCAGAAAAAAAGGTCAATGACATATGGCCCTTATTTGTTTCTTTTTTTTAATTGCAATTTTAATTGCATGACACAGCCAGGTGCTATGTTACATCCAACATAAAGATATTCCATCACTCTTCCCTGTGTTCTGTGGTGAGAGTCAAACATTTTTAACAAATCAATTGGATTTTTTTTCAGTATGTCTGAAATCACAATATTGGTTTAATGAACAGAACCAGACAAAAAGAAACAAAGTTGAACCTCCTATTGTGTTCTGGTTAAATCTGACAGATTTTCAAAAGTTCTCTCTAGAAAATACAGTTAATTTTATTGGTTCCATGACTTTGATTACACGAGGCACTGGAATGCATAAAAAATATTTGACATTATTTTATACAAAACATTTTGTATGTTTTATTGAACTTAGGAACTCGCATGGCCATTAGAATTTAATTAGTAAGTATACAATTAGTAAATAATAAAGAGTTTAAGAACATTCCCACATCCCATCATGCTGGTGCCTTTGAGGAAACACACACACACACACACGCACACACACACACACACACACACACCTTATGTCCCCGTTCCCGCCACAGGAACCTATCTTCAATTCAATTTTTACTCCATGGGAACCACACGTATTCATTCAAAAAAAAATTCTGTTAGAAATTTTGAGACAAGCCAACAAGTCCTACACCCTAGCAACTACCTAGAAACTATATAGCAACAACCTCCTACAGCATAGCAACCACCTTTTATACCGTAGCAACCATCTGGAAACTCCCTAGCAACCACCTCCAACACCACAGCAAGCACCTAGCAACACTCTAGCAACCACTTTGTATATCAGAATCGGAATCAGAAAATTTTATTGATCCCAAAGGAAATTGCTTTGAGCCAGTTACCATAGCAACCACCTAAAACTCCCTAGCAACCACCTCATCCACCATAGCAACTGCCTAGAAACTACTTAGCAACCACATTGTATCTGACTAGAAACTAACTAGAAACTTCTTAGCCACAACCTCCTACACACAGAAACTGCCTAAAAACTACTTAGCAACCCACTACAACACCATAGCAACCATCTTTTATATCCTAGCAACCACAAAAAAAAATTGTCTTTTTTCTTTACTAAATAAATCATGCTGGTCATTTTTAATGGGGAACACAACAAGTGTCGTGTTGTTGTGCAATTTTTTAAAGAACATTTAAATAGTTAAAAACAATGTTTAAAAGCAGTAGAAAATGTTTCATCTTAGTATGTGTCAAAATAATCTCTGTATAATGTTTTTTTCTTAAGAAAACAATTTGTATGACTTTATGTGAATGAGGCCTACAAACCATAAATAGTAAGTGGAAGTTCAAAACTTGTAATGTTCACATAAATTTGAGTTGTATGACAGTTCCAAAACAGCATTAGGTAGTAATATATATCTATATTATTATAGATTTATAATAAACTAAAATGTTCTCGGTCACTTTTGACCAAGAGTGTTAAGCCTAAATGAACACAATAGGAGGGTTAAGACTTCATGTGTTTTGTCATCAATAATTTTTATACATCTTTTTTAGTCTGTTAAATCCAGTGCAACAGTACTACTGACACTGTCTTTAAGTACAAATAATGAATAAAATTTTCTGTTTTGAGAAATATGTGATTTATATTCATATCTGAAAGAAATATGTGATTTTAAATCACAAAATGATAAAGGACTAGTAAGTAATTGAAATATAAGTCCACATGCATGCACTTGAAGAGATTTAACAAGATTATTATGCAGATATTCGTAATAAACATTGGTTTGGCATGTAAAAGGTAGTGAGTGCTTCAGGCAGTAGCTCCAGACGAATGTTCCTGCAGGGCAGGGTTACCTAGAAGGGCATGCAGTGGAGTGCAGCTGGTATTGCATCATTTCCCATTAATCTAGCTGTCCTATTCTGTCTCTTTATCAGGACAAGCGCTGTGCTGCAACACATCATAAGCATAAGCATAAAGAGCACAATGTACTGTAACAGTGATTGGTATGGGGTACAGAAACCACCCCATATTCTTATCTTATTTCCTCATATCCATAGCCTTATCTTATTCTCATTATGTGGGTGGTAGGAGCCTTGTGGGTAAAACTCTTACCTGTGAGCCCGATGACCACAGAGCTGCAGGTATTAAACCCCACTTTCTTACATTGTGTCCTAGACCAAGACACGTGACCTTCAACTGTAACTAATGATTGTAAGTCGCCCTGGATAAGAGCATCAGCCAAATGCCACTTCATCCTTTGAATTTTGAGTTTTGTTTTCTTCTAGGCAAGAAATATCAAGACTTCGGAGATGGCAGCTATTAAGATTGTTAAACTGGATCCTGGTAGGTGAATAAGGTCTCTTAAGCAACCCACATACTCACATATTCTGAAGATATTAATCAGACAAATCACTTTCATAGTCACATCTGCTGTGTTGTTGATGGACTGCAGTTACAGCTGTGCAGAATGTTGGCAAAAATGACAAATTAAATCAAATTAAATATTAAATTGCATACTCATCTTTTGTCAAAAGATTTAAAGAGGGGCAGCTGGGGGCCTAGTGGTTAGTCCTTGCAATTGGAAGGTTGTGGGTTTGAATCCCATGGCTGCTAGCGGCACACTGAGCTACCCTTGTTTAAGATATCAACCCCGACACACTGCTCCCTGGGCAACATGCCAGTGGCTGCCCACTGCTTCAGTCGGTGAATGGGTGAATGGAATACAGAGAAAGAATTTCATACTGTTCACACGGTGTGCTGTTTACACTCATATTCTTATCTTACAAAAATTGAGCATAATGTGTCAGATTTTCCTTACATGCCTCTTACGACATAAAGGAGGAGGTCAGGGGAAGATAGAGTACACACCTGCAATAAATGTGAAATTATAGATGGAAACATGTGAGATGCAATGTTTGAACAATAAACCAAAACCTTTGCTAAAAATGCCAACATTAAGTAAAGATATGTTTGAGCTAAAAGTAAATTTGACTGAAATGACTTGAAATTGATAACGTTCCAAAATGTCTAGATTTTGAGAATTCCTGGTTGGGTTTGACAGGATATTTGCCAGTCTTCTGTAAAGCAACCGTGCAGAAAAGAATGCAATTGTATGCCTGGACATGTCAATAACAGATAAGACTAGACCTTTTTGATTTAAGCAGGACCTACATACAAAAACAAGAGTATCGCACTACTGTTAAGCATATGTTAAAACATATGTACCATATAAGTTTTATACTACACAGACTGATACTGCTAATAGTAGAAGTGCTGTAATGTAGCGTGTTTTCTTTCTTACAGGAGACGACATCTCATCTATCCAGCAGGAGATCACCACCATGAAGGAGTGCAAGCATAAGAACATTGTGGCCTATTATGGCAGCTACCACAGGTAGAGTTATACAGGCTTTGTGTTTGGGCTGATGTCCCAGCAGATGTCTGGGCGAAGGAAGACACATTCCAGTAATGAAGACTCACACACACGTGTGTGTGTGTGTGTGAGGTGAAAAAGAGTAATGGAAAAGTTGTGCTGGGTTGTATCTGTTTATACTGCAGGAACACAAAGCTGTGGATCTGTATGGAATACTGTGGAGGAGGGTCTTTACAAGACATATACCACGGTAAGCATCATATATTAGGACAGTAGAAGTGAATACTCTACAACAGCGTAACACTTCATAAAATTCCATGGCAATAAGGTGGTCTAGATTCAGTACTTTTGAATATTTTGGTTATATAAAATAAAATATTGAACGTGTGCTTTGGGTTGATATGTTTCATTTTCAGTATATATAAGCAGGTCACTGTTTTGTGCTCATTTCTGCTGCCTGAAAAGCTTGCTTGGCGAAAACCAGAATCTGATAAATGAGCTGCGGTTCAGTCCTTTGCCCACATAATCACAATCTCTGGGAAGCTTTAATCGACAAAAATCATCAAAAATGTAAATGAATCTAAGGAGATTCAGTTGAACTTCACTATACAGTCACTATATAGTTTCTTCGCCTGGGTTTGATTCCTAGCTGGGACCGGGGTTCATTCTATGTGGTGTTTGCATGCATTTCCTATTTCTACTAGTTTCCTGTTTCCTCTCAGTCCAGAGACATGCGCCTCATGTGAACTAGTAATGCTGAATTGAAAAAATGCGTTTGTCTGTGTGTCTGCCCTGCGATGGACTGCCAAGGTTGTGCTCTATCTTTTGTCCTGTGAGTGCAGTCCTAGGCTCCAGCACCCCCTGTGACCATGGTTAGGATAAATGGCTCAAATTATTATGATTTATTTCCTTAATTTGGCAAATGCTTTTTTCCCCAATATGAGGGAACACTCAGGTTTTAGGAAATGACTAGTATAGCAAGAAGATAAATACTGCATCAGGACAAGAGATGCTCACAGATGAGATTTAAAGAGGTTTTTGAATATAGGTAACTGTTAAGCCTGGGGTGGTAAAGGATGCACAGACATGAACGGGTTAAATGCTTCAGCAGAGCTTTAATAAAGTCCAACACAAAGTGTAAACAACTCAAGATTCCAAGACTTCTTGTAACGTCTCTGCTTGTAAGTTTTCTCACAACATAAACTCATTCCAGGCAACTTCCAGGACTCAGTCTTTGCATACTGTGTCTTTGTTTGCTGCGTCCTGGTTGCACTGTCTCTGGTGCAGGGCAGCTTACACGAGACCAACCTCTTCCAGGCCCAGAGCACACAGACACAGATCCTTCTCCACTCTGCCTGCTTAATCAGCCTCAGTCTGTAAAACACAACATCCCTTCTTTCTCTCAATGCTGATTCCACTCACTGCACTGCAGAGTCAGGATGTGGTCTCTCACTCCGGGTTCTCAGTAGCTCTCGGTCTTCTGTCTCTGCTTGCCCACACAATCTCCCAGCCACCCTCAGGCCTACAGTTTCAGTGTCCACACAAAGCTTCTCCGGATCAGCTGGGATTCAAACACACACGCCCACGCAAACCACCAATCACACGACGCAGACACTCAAGGTTCATTAGTACCTGAAATACTCACAGGTGATCTTGTGCTGGAAGATCTGACAGCCCTCGGGTTGCCAGATCCCCCCTCACCACTTACTCACACGCAACATACATACTTACCCTGGTCTCGATCTAAGTCATCCCCTAGTACTCGGGCGTGTAACAGATGGTGATCAGAGGGAAATGTTTAACCTGCAGACTTACCATTTACTCGCACACCTCCCCGCATCAACATCTCAGGGACAATTCAGTCAAAATACTTCTCTATAAAAACGTATTCAGTTGTTGTCGCTATACTTTACTTCCAAGGAGATCATTTTGAAATACACAGCATCACTACATGTCTTCTTCTAGCCTAACTGGCTCAATAGCGCCATCTTCATGAAAGGAGTAAAAACAGCAGCTAGGCTTAACTGAATACAACAATGAATATATTTTTATTAATATAGTAAATAAAATATTAAATTCACTTTATGGTACACATCACAAGTAGTGTACAGGTATGAGATTGTACATAAACTCAGGTTAAATACTGCTGTCGTAGCTTTTTGCTCTGTTATGGCTTCTGCTGCGTGGCTCCGCTGGATTACAAGGGGGTGGAGTTACAAGGGGGTGGAGTTACAGGGGTTTGGCGACAGCTGCAGTGTCCAATGGAGGTAGGAGATTTAATCCCAAGCTGTTTTCAACACTTTTAATTGGTTAATAATTTCTAAATTTTATAGACCCACATAGATACTGACCAATAGTATCGATTTATGAAAAAAAACAACAAAGACCAAAAGTGGAGTTACGAGGTTTCCGCCCGACAGCG
>JBBPDB010000011.1:5677204-5696918 GCA_037974465.1 Brachypetersius altus
CCCCCCACCCTAAGGCGAAGGGATGCTACCCTCTTGTCCACTGGGGTAAACCCCAATGTACAGGCACCAAGCTGGGGGGCAATAAGTATGCCCACACCTGCTTGACGCCTCTCACCATGGGCAACTCCAGAGTGGAAGAGAGTCCAACCCCTCTCGAGGAGACTGGTTCCAGAGCCCAGACCATGCGTTGAGGTGAGTCCAACTATATCTAGTCGGAATCTCTCAACCTCGCGCACCAGCTCAGGCTCCTTCCCCACCAGAGAGATGACATTCCACGTCCCTAGAGCTAGCTTCTGCAGCCGAGGATCGGACCCCAATTTTGGCTGCCACCCAACTCACACTGCACCCGAAATCCTTGGCCCCTTGGTGAGCGCATTGGAAGGGGGCTTTGCCTGGCCGGGCCCCATGGGTATAGGCCTGGCCACCAGGTGCTCGCCATTAAAAGTTGAATAATATTTATTCACACTAATAAATCAATAAACCAGGGGACTCTACTCGCTCCTGTTTAAATATTATGGTTTTCGAAAAAAAAAATTTCAAAGCATAGATGGCCTTTGGAGACACACAACAATCCACAAAATATTAAATCTCTGAAGGATTTTAAAAATTATATTTCAAGGTGAAGTGTATAGTTAGAGAGCGGGGACAGGTAACAAATGCTATTTTTTTAGTGTTCTAGGTAGTTTTTATTAATGTTATTAATTACATATATTTAATTTGCAATTACGTCAATGTACAAGACATTTTTTTTTTTATGCACATTTATACATGTAATTTCCTGGGGACGGAAATGGCACCCATTCGGTGGAATGGCCCAAGTAAAGGCATGGTGCTGTTTATACCTTCCAGTCACACCTTGAGTCTTTGCATTGATCAAGTGGCCCAGTTTTATTAGTAAATAGACCCCGGTAAAATCAGTCTCCACAAATGTCATTGATCAGAGCAAATACTCAGACTATGATTAGCACTTTAGATGTATGATAATTTAGTCTATGTGAATATGCAGGCTCAGCACATTCAGCAGAAACATGCGAGCCAAATGCAATGCCAAAGATTCATCAGTGTAAAAATCACAGGACACACTTCCTGCTTGTCCGCTTGTTGAATGAGGGGAGGCTATCATCATTTGCCTGTTATCTGAAAGAAAATCACTTTATGGTGAACTGCAGCAGAAGTGATTCTGCATTCAGTTCAAATTAGCATGCTTAATACACATTCAACCATGTTCATTTAAATACTAACATGGGAAATGGGCATGTCTGTGGCAAAGTAAGGAACATGATGGGTAATAAAGTAGTTATTGATGTATTTTACTTACAATTTATGTTACAACCCAATATCTTAAATGCCAAAATGGCTCTTGTGCTATAATTCTTCACTTAGAAGTAATATAAAATTGCACATTTCTCACAAGTGTTTAAATTAACACGATTGTTTATGTTAAATACTAATTTGGACGCTGAATGCTGCCTTGCTATCACTTCCACTGTAGCTCACCATAAAGGAAGATCAAACCTGGAAGAACACTACAAAAAAGAGAAGCTTACACACTCTCTGGACAAAAGTATTGGGACGCCTGACCATAAACAGAGACTTTAAGGACATAGCATTCAAATACAAAGACTTTAATATGGAGTTGGTACCCCCTTTGCAGCTATTACAGCGTCCCCTCTTCTTGGAAGGCTTTCCACAAGATTACCTTCTCTAGAAATAAGGAATCACCCAAATTGAATAAGTAAGGGGTGTGTCCCAATACGTTTGTCCATATAGTTTAGTTGTCGATGTATTTTAATTTCCATTACAATATTTTATATACCCACATGGCTCTGGTACTATATTTCCCCACTTACAGATCACACAGAATTGCCCATTTCTCACATGAGTGTTAAAATGAACATGATTGATTATTTAGTAAGAACACAGATTCTTACTACATAATCAATGATTCTAATATATTTTATATATCTCTATCTTCCACTGTAGTTTATCACAAAGCGAGATCAAACCTTCGTGAAACCTCGACTGAAGAGAGAAGCTGATATTTTAATATAGTTTAAATACATTTAAGCAAAAACAGCATCAGGAATGTTTTTTTTTGGTACCATAAAACAGAAACGTCGTTTACGTCACACCCATACATATACAAAGTACTTTGCCCGCACTCACCTGTCAATAGTTTGGACGGCTCTCCGACGCTAGACCTTTAAAAAGCTTTGGAATCGCACATAAACTCAATCTCCCATGACCACTCAGGCTTCCTTATGCTGCCGGACGTCACGTGCTTCAGCGTCCCTCGTTTAGTTTCGCTTCCGTCTTCATGCTCTCTTAAACTGGCACTCTTCTTTCTCTGGAACACGATCTAACTGCTTTTCTTTTGTGTGTAAGTGCATTTTTTAGATCTCCTCTGGCCTTCACTCATGGATGTTTGGGCGTGTGTTTCTGAAGTTTTATTGTGAGGCAGCTGACTGAGGGAGAACATCAGGAACTGCACTTCAGCCCTCCTGACTGGCTGCTTCTCCCTTTTCATACGGACTCCACCAGAGCTTCTTTGCTCAGAAGACTCTGAAAGGTTTGCTTTTACCTGATTATAAATATGCGTTGACTAGCCACCTTATATGTGGGCTGAGATGTCAAATACTTGTCATTCTGACAGCTTTGGCAACTTTGTTGTAAACAGAAAATAAAACCGATTCCCTGTATATTTTATTAAGAAGATAAATTAATTACATCTCAATAAACGCATATTTAGTCTTTGACTTGTTCCAAATGGTTTGAAACTTCTCCCTGTGGGCTTCATTTTCAAACATTGCAACATCACATGACCTGCTGATTAGTTAAGCCACATTGGACTGCAAGTATCTAACCACACACTGTGCCTACAGGGTTGCACTGATGGCTGTAATGACTGCGAGAACACTTCTTCTCCTGATCCTCCTGGTTGGTGGCCTGCAAGCAGGTGACCTCAATAAGTGCAAGCTCTCTGTCGAAAATGAGCATGAGAAAAAAGCCCTTGGTCTCCTAGAGCCCCTTACCAACCAAAAGTCAGCATTTTCTCTGCTCTTTCAATCCACAAGTGACTAATTTGTCCCCAAGTCTGGCACACAGCTCACCTTTGTGTTTCTTCATTTTTTGTTTCCTCACAGTTTTACTGCAAATGTCACTATTGGACAGGACGAGTACACGTACACATTCAAAGTTTGTGATGATGCAAGTGGGATGAAAGATGCAGGAGTCGTGCAGAGCGACAAGAGCGGAAAACAAGTCCGCATCGGGAACTACACTGCCACACAAGCTTTTGCAGGGAGTGAGGATCACTATCATCAAAGTCTTAACTTTATAAGCGGTTTAGTTTCTAAAACCCTACTCTTAAAATATTAAAAGATCATGTAAAAGCTTTTTGTGTTTTACCAAACAAATCCATAGCACTCTGATCACAAAAAATGAAAAAAATATTTACATGAGTCAATATATTTAATGGTCTCAAAAAGTATTTGGATATTTGTGCCATTACTTAAAAGGGTATTGAGTTAAATGAGTTAGGACAGTAAATGTCAAAGTTAAATTAAAAAAATGTAACCAAAAAGTTCCAGGACGGTATTTTCTATTTAGCAAATTTGTCTTTCTTAAGATGTCATGTTTGTTTAATATCTTTATCACATGGCAACTTTGCAAAGTAAACGATTTCGCAAATTCCACTGAAGCTCACTGAACACAGCCACCACTGCTGATTTTATCCACAGGTGACTGGGTCATGCTGATCTACACAGGCGGGGAAAAATATGATACCCATTGCTCAAAAAAGGAGAGGAAAGCATACATCATCATTTCCTGTAGTAGCTCTGTGGCTGTGGTGAGATTTTCATCTGTTGGTTTAAAAGAAAAGCTCAGAATGAAATGAACAGTGGTTGAAAACCAAGACAGGTTTCTTTTTTTAGACTTCAGACCAGGGGTTTTGTACACCACACAAAGCTAATATTACTAGTTATACATAAAGTAATTTTGCTTGCCATTTAAAATTAGAAAGACTGCAATCATTGTCAAAGTTTTCAAAAATGAGTCAAGGCTCAGCAGGGTAGCCTGTCATTGTGATAAGGTGTGTTTTAGCAGAAGATGAGTAAACCCCTAAGCACATAAGAGTTATTGGAGCAGAAGATGTGGTAACAGCATTTAAAGTCAAACAAACATAGGGCCGATCCTTTCCATTCCCCAGTGCTGTTTTTGAACCCATGTTTTTATCTCCTGTCTCTGATGGATGTCTAGCAAATCTGCTTCTTCATCAGTAGTATTTTGGGATTGTTTGTGAATGCCTCCCCAGGCCTGCAATAAGAGTGACCAAAATGTATTGTTTTCTGGCGTCAGTTTATTTCATTCACTTTAGCCTGGACTGCTTTTGGAATGAAGCACAATAAAGGGCACCCTATTAGAACAGCATTTCTTTTATATATGTTTATATATATATATATATATATGTCACCAAAACTTGCCTGAGTAAAGGAACAAATGGAGATTGGGAAAAGTAAATTAATTATGACAGAAACATTAGAAATGGTTTCACAGAATGAAAACGGGAACATCTTTTAGAACAGGGGTGTATGACTTCAGGCCTGCAGGGCCTGTATCAGCATGTTTTGGTAGTTCCCCTACTCAAATGCTGTTTCTATTTCTTTGCCTCAGTGTCTGATTAATTGCGTATTATTGTTTTATTTCCTTGTCTGTGTACTTCTTTCTAAGTGCATACGTTTTTCCACTTTCTTCAGGGAAAGCTCAAAATGGTTCAAGAACAAAGGGAAATGGATCTTGACTGCTTTTACCTGTTTGAGCTGGACTCCAGTGCAGTGTGCCCTGTTGTTGAATCCAAACTCAGCACTGGGTCCATACTTCTTATCGTGTGAGTACTTGGTGTCCATTGTTTTAACTGTAACCCTCAGGGTGTCACACAAGACCACCCTGACCATTCCTGATGAAGCAGTTTGTTAGCTCAGAAAGATTCAGTTAACATTCACTTGCTTCATTTTGTATGTGTATTTATTGGAAGAGAAAATGCTTTGTTAATGAATTTGGTTAAAAAAAAAAAAACTGCCAGGCTATTATTAAAGCAGGAATTATGATCATGCTTTTGAAAGAGCACAGAGGATATTTTTACTATCAGTGTTTCCCGGCCTTACAGGAAACCCCCTGTTTGGAAAACAAAATGCTTGAATTAATTTGATGTGATGTGTGTGTGTGTAGTGCTTTCTCCTGCTTGGCTGTGTATCTCATTGGCGGATTTCTCTATCAACGACTGGTTGTTGGGGCAAAAGGAGTTGAACAGTTTCCAAACTATGCATTTTGGTCAGAGATAGGCAACTTATCAGCTGTAAGTCTCTTTCTCTTTCTTTTCTGGTCACTCTGTCAACCAAAATGATTTAGTATTAAGTGAGCCTCTGTATTTTCACAGGATGGATGTGACTTTGTGTGTCGCTCCCGTGGCAGCAGAGAGGAACCACCTGCTTACAGAGGTGTATCTACTGAGCCATTAGAAGAGCCTGAGGAAAG
Source organism: Brachypetersius altus (assembly GCA_037974465.1). NCBI lineage: Eukaryota > Metazoa > Chordata > Actinopteri > Characiformes > Alestidae > Brachypetersius > Brachypetersius altus. The sequence continues at coordinate 5,682,740 of JBBPDB010000011.1, forward strand.
GGATGATCACTTACTTCCAATGTGACCATGACAATTTGATCCATTGGGGTAGGTTTAGTGTGGGCTGAGAGTGGTTCTGAATGTGTCAGAACGAATGAAAAGCACTTATCTTTATGCATTTCATATACTTCCCTTCATAGTGCTCTTAGACTTTTAAAAGTTACTCTTCTCAACATTTTTTGTGTTTCTCACAGAAAATTGGATATATTTACAAAGGTAATGATTTTGTTTTCTTTATTTAGGAAAACCTTAAAATGATTTCCATTCAAGTTCAGTTCCAAAGAAACCAACAAACTATCTTATTATAATTATTATAACTATATCATGGGGTTCCAATCCTGGTCCTGCAGCACTCATTACTGTGCACATTTTACAGTTTTCCACACTCGCAGCAAACCTGATCCAACTAATCAACTAAACTGAGTAAGAGCAGGGAAAACAACAAAACGTGTCGGGCAAGACGACCTGCAGGACCGAGGTTTGGAACTGGTTCATTATATGGTTTGGTGTAAATAATTAGTTGTATTTGATATTTATACTGAACTGGCTGCTTCCTACCACTGCCCCTTACTGTCTCTCTAGAGAGTACCTCAGCTAATCTGCCCACTTCTGTGCTCTACCAAGGAAAAGACGGATAGTAAACGGACACAAAATACAATGTTTTAGCTAATGGTTAGTTCAGCTTTTGTTAGTGTGACCATGCTAATGGAAAGAATGAGCGGTGGCATGGTGAGCATTTAACCTGTTACACCTTATTATGCTGTAAAGTATATTGTTATACAGTATCAGTGATGTTTTTGTTAGGTTGACTTGTTATAGAGAGGATGTGAGAATTTGTATCAGCTAAAGAAGAAATATTGAACTTTGGATACTGTGTGAGATTAACAGTAATGAAATTATCAAAGTATAATGGGTTGGGTTTTTTTTCCCCTCTTAAATGGATTAGACTAAACTGTGACTAAAGAACTGGTAGTTGAGTTTGCTGGGTGAAGATCTCTTGAGATTTGTTGACTTTATTTACTTCTCCGTTAGTGTGAATATCAAATGGAAGCCTTTGTATCTCCTTGGTTTGCTGCACAAGTACTATGTAGTATAGGTACAAAGCGGTTCACTATAAATGTATAATTCTGTTCCACACCAAACTTTGCTTTACTTTGGATCTGACATTAAGGAAAATCCAAAGTTTTTGTGAAGTTCATCTACATTTGCACTTAAACCTGATCTCTTTGTGAGAGCTACTTGAAGCACTGATTACTGAAAGGGAGTGAGACCAAAAATTAACAATTGTACTTTTACTGGTGGTGTGGTGACATAAGTGACCTAAGCTTGTACTGGACTTGAGTGATCTTAGTCAGTGGTGACATTTGAATGGAAATACTTTCAAGTCCAACACTCTATCTGGTAAACTGGTCCTGGAATACCAGTGTCCAAGACTGTGTGTGTTTGTGAATTTATTTTAGATAGCGTAACACAAACTACCGAAGTATAGCTTTCAACTCCACTCAAGACAAATCTTAATCACACAGTTTGGTCACCTGGGAGACAATTCCAGGAACGACTCTGAAATGTTTTGAAAAGTTCTTGACCCTGCTAACGTTGGTCTGATCGTGTAAAACAGCTATGAACGTCTGTCTTTGGTTCTGCTCTTTCCTGTTGCTGTTTTATGGTGTGGAAAAAAGCATTGTTATTTGCTTGCGATAAAGAGTATAAGAATAAAGCATTTGATTACCACCCTGTTTTATTTTTTTATTTTTATGGATTTTAGTTTTCAGCTTATACTCCCAACAAATTAACATCAACAAAAACAGCAGATGTTTTGATTTTTTTAATTACTATTTCCCCACAGGCTGAGAGAGTAAATAAAAATATGAACAAAAACCAACACAAAACTTTAAACATTAAATCAACCAAAGTAGGTACACCCCTGCATACACCCCTGCTAGTATTGCCAAAATATGCAAGACTGCACAGGCTGTCACATACTCTTGTCTTTTTGGTGTCTTTCCTGCTTGGTCCTCAGGAAAGGTGATGAATGTATTTTGAAAGGGTTTTAGTGCAACACAAACCTTTCTAATGTTATGCCACTCTGTAGTTTTCCTTACAGTATCTGTATCCCCATCACTGCAAATAAATGGCACAGAAATGCACAGTTATTCACACAGACAGCAAAACTGTAACTAATTGCATAAACAAATGTCCCTGTGGCTTCAAACTGTGCTCCTTCAAAAGCCAGCTTTTAAGTGTGAACATGGGGCCAGGATGGCCGAGTGGTTAAGGCGTTGGACTTAAGATCCAATGGACAAATGTCCTCGTGGGTTCGAACCCCACTCCTGGTAAAGAAAGTTTTTCAGCTTTCTACTAGTAGCCCTTTCTCAATCATGCAGCACTACAAGAGGAAATACTGACTAACACTGTAACACCCTGGCATGTAGTATAACTGTAGACAATGCTGGTAGCCTAGTGGATAGGAGACTTACTGCTGGACCAAAAGATCAGGGTTTCAAATCCTACCTTCAGCACTACTCTACTGAGTTCCTGAGCAAGGCCCTTAACCCCAAGATGCTCCAGTGAGTCTTGTTAGGAAATGGAAGTTGCTTTGTTTAAATGACAAAAGACTTGCACCAAGCAAATTTTAAGACGAATTCACTAAACAAATCAATGTCTTTGTGAGTCTGAATGCTACTGTGGGCAAAGTATATTCCTAGATGAAATGTTTAAAAAGATGATTGATGAGCAAAGGAGAAATATTGCAGAATTGGGGGAATGTATGTTGCCAAGGCTGAGTGAGTAAGGGACAGGACTAATGCTCCAATTAAAACTATAGTCTGAACGCTAATGTGGGCTAAGTATAGGTTCCTAGATGAGTAATGGAGAAATATAGCAGAACTGGGGTAGTTGTCTGAAATGTGTGTTGCTATGGCTGAGTGATTTGTGGACAGGACTAATGCTCCTATTAAAAAATGTCCTAAATTGTAGTCCTTCCTAAAGCCAGTCTTCATGTGTGACCAATAGAGTTCAATGAGCAAGGGAACAGTAAGCCAGGGGTTGGTGTCTCATTACCATGCGCTGCACCAGGATGGCCGAGTGGTTAAGGCGTTGGACTTAAGATCCAATAGACAAATGTCCTCGTGGGTTCGAACCCCACTCCTGGTAAAGAGTGTTTTTCAATGGATCCTAACTAAAACATGACTACCTGTTGGTATTCCAAGAAGTGCTGCTAGAGAAGAACTAAAAAATAGAACATTAGAGCCATGAACAAAGTTCACGAGGCAGCTTGGCAAGAAAATTGTTGACGGGCTGAATGCAGTAGAATGTAATTTAAGTAAACTCTTGGGATCAAGGAAATATGCATTAAACCAAAAGTAAACAATTTTTTTGAAAAAGGGTTTTGTTGAAACACTTGAAAGGGTTTTAGTGTGACACAAACATTTCTAATTTTATGCCACACTGTTGTTTTCCATAGATTATCTGTATCCCCATTTGGGCAAATGTGTTTTTGACAGCTTCTTTTGGTAAATGGGTTAAAGGTAGCGGATGTATTTTGTGCTGTTTACACTGCGTGCTGCCGTGTGTTCACGTGTGACTGAATTTTCACTTTCACTTTTCAAGTGAGTTTATAAAACTGAGGCTTATGTGAAGTAACTTCAATTACGTTAGTGTCACAGTTAACTTCAGGCTTTTTGAGTTCCACAAACAACTCTTTTCTGCTAATTTAGCACAGGCTTTTCTGAAAATTAATGTTAGATGCGTACGTGGACCATCACAACATTAGATTTGTGAATTTCAAGCACCTTGCTTTGACTGAGGCTCTGTGCCTGTGAAGATTCAGTAAATGTTCTGGCATTGTGTACTGACCCAGGCCATTTGCCACAATGTCTGAAATAAGATGTTCTACACTGTAGACTATCTGAAACATTTTGGGAGATGGTAATGATAACAGAAGACTTATTTACCGTAGATGTCTTTACTTAATGGACTAATGCTCCTATTAAAAAATGTCCTAAATTGTAGTCCTTCCTAAAGCCAGTTTTTACGTGTGACCAATAGAGTTCAATGAGCAAGAGAACAGTAAGCCAGGGGATGGTGTCCCATTAATGCTTGATGCCACCAGGATGGCTGAGTGGTTAAGGCGTTGGACTTAAGTTCCAATGGACAAATGTTCGCGTGGGTTCGAACCCCACTCCTGGTAAAGAGTGTTTTTCGGTTTTGCGCAAGTAAGAATGTATTAATTATACAATAACACTGTCTAAACTAAACAGAAAAAATACAAAAGAGTAACGCCTGAATATGTACTAAATAAGTGAATGTTCAAAAAACAATCCCATTAACACTTAACCCCGCCTGGATGGTAATGATAACAGAAGACTTATTTACCTTTGATGTCTTGACATAATGTATTCAGAGTACTTAACTGTACGTTATGTAGAAAGATTTGCACTTTACATACTAAGGCTTAAGTGACTGTCAGATTCAATCCGGATACTAATCCAAATTACTTCAGTTTATGATTAATGTGTGGAAATTACTGGGTGTTCATAGATTCAGTATCACCAACTCCAAAGAAAGTCTCCTTGATGCCAAGAATGCCCTGATGCCCATGAAATGTGATTTTGAAAGAGTTTTAGTGCAACACAAGCCTTTCTAATTTCATGGCACACTGTAGATTTTCATAGATTATCTTTATCCTTTACACAGCAAATAAATGTGCCAAAGAAATGCAATGTAATTCACAAGGACAGCGAAACTGTAACTAACTACAAAAACAAGTGTCCTTGTGGGTTCAAACTGTGCTCCTTCAAAAGCCATCCTTTAATTGTGAACTATGGGGCCCAAAAAACAATGACAGAACAGTGGCTCCCCACACCAAGGAATGGTTCCTCCTTAACACCCCGCGCACCAGGATGTGGGGTTGTCTGAAATGTGTGTTGCTATGGAGTGATTAAAGGACAGGACTAAAGCTCCTGTTAAAATTGTTGTCCTTCCTAAAACCAGTCTTTATGTGTGACAGTAAACACAGGGATGGTGTCCCATTGCTGTTCGACACCATCAGGATGGCCGAGTGGTTAAGGTGTTGGGCTTAAGATCCAATGGACAAATGTCCTCATGAGTTTGAACCCCACTCCTGGTAAGGAGAGTTTTTCAGCTTTACATGAGTAGCCCTTTCTCCATCATGCAACGCTCCAAACAGAAATGCTTACTAAAACTGTAACACCCTGGCATGTAGCATAACTGTAGACCCTGAGGGCTGTTGGTGGCCTAGTGGATAGGAGACTTACCTCTGCACCAAAATATTGGGATTCAAACCCTACCTACAGTACAACACCACTGGGTTCTTGAGCAAGACTTTTAACCCCAAGTTGCTCCAGGTTGTCTTGTTAGAAAACAGAAGTTGCTTTAAATAAATGTTTAAATGACAATAGACATGAACCAAGCTAGCTTTTAAGGCGGTGAATTCACTAAACAAATCAATGTCTTTGTGAGTCTGAACGCTAATGTGGGCAAAGTATAGGGTCTGTTTAGTAATGGAGAAATATAGCAGAAATGGAGGTGTTGTCTGTAATGGGTTCGAACTGCGCTCCTTCAAAAGCCAGCCATTAAATGGGGCCCAAAAAAACAACGACTGAACAGTGGCTCCCCACACCAAGAAATGGCACCACATTCCCACCTCACGCACCAGGATGGCCGAGTGGTTAAGGCGTTGGACTTAAGATCCAATGGACAAATGTTCTCGTGGGTTCGAACCCCACTCCTGGTAAGAAGAGTTTTTCAGCTTTATACTAATAGCCTTTTCTCCATCATACAACACTCCAAACACAAATACTGAGTAAAATTGTAACACACTGGCATGTAGTATAACTGCATAAACAATGTTTAAATGACAATAGACATGCACCAAGGCGGTTAATTCACAAAAGAAATCAATGTCTTTGTGTATCTGAACTCTACTGTGGGTGAAGCATAGGTTCCTAGACTAAATGTTTAAAAAGATGACTGATAATGAAGAAATATAGCAGAACAGGAGGAGTTATCTGAAATGTGTGTTGCTATGTGTATAATCAAAGGAATAGATATGAGCCTTCGCCTAAATTTAAACTTTAATTCTTTTTTAGACGTGTCTGAACAGATACTTATTTCAACGAATTCTTGGTACAACAGAAAGCACAGGGTCAAGGCACAGCTAGGACAGAAGAAAGTGTGTGAATGATGACCTCAGAGGGTCCTGATGTGATTTGGTAGCCAGATGTTTATACATGGCTGAGTGGTTAAGGGACAAGACTAATGCTCTTTTAAAGAAATGTCCTAAATTGTAGTCCTTCCTAAAGCCAGTCTTTACATGTGATCAGTGGAGTTCAGTGAACATGGGAACAGTAAGCCAGGGGCTGGTGTCTCTCCAAACGCTAAGCTCCACCAGGATGGCCGAGTGGTTAAGGCGTTGGACTTAAGATCCAATGGATGAATGTCCTCGTGGGTTCGAACCCCACTCCTGGTAAAGACAGTTTTTCAGCTTTGCAGGAGTAAGAATGTATTAATCATACAATAACACTGTCTACAATAAACAAAAAAAAAACCTGATATGTAATAGCACTACATAAAACAATGTTCAAAAAACAATAGTTTTGTGTACCAGGGTGGAACAGTTGTTAAAACTAAATACATGTAAAATGAAATAAATTATACATTTACATTTACATTTACGGCATTTATCAAATTAAATTATCCTTAATTCTAAGTAAATCACAGGCAGTGTGGGAATTTTCAGGATTTTTTTTTTATCAGGAAATATATAATGTCCACTTTTATGCTTTAACTGACCTGTATTGTGTGTTGGACTAAACTCTCAAATAACTCAGGTGAGAGAGGAAGTGGTTTCTATATGCTATAGAGGAAGCATCACCTTGTGAAGTCTGACATTTTTTGTTTTCAATTTAACCTCTTTTTGACAGGAAGATGACTCAAATTGAGAGTTCTGTTTAAAAGTCTAAGGGCTACTTGGGTATTATTTGTGATTAGAATGTAAAGTCTACTTAGTAACAGCGGAAGATGTAAACTATGTCATTTTCTTTGTTCAGGGACAGACCTGTGTTCAGACCTGGGGGTCAAGGATGGTTGATGTATAAAGCTGTATCAGTATCTAAGAGACTTTAACATATGCAAACAAAAACATAGATGCATCAAATACAGAAAGAGGCCCTGGTTGTTTTATAGGAAAAATTCTATAGATACCTTCAAGTGCCTATGGCCAAGTTGCCTTGTGAGGAGCCCATTACTGATAAAAAAAAAGAGCTAATCTTTAGGTGAAAGTTTCTCACACCACCCCTTCTGTGGTCCAGTTTCACAACTGAAAAGTCTGAAAAGAATCCTGGTCCATAATGGAGAAATTAGGTACAAAATACAAGGCAATGCAAACCAATACAAAAGTGATTTACAAAAAACATGACACAACATAGGCAGAGAGTCTGCAAGAATCCAAGGCCTGCATCATAGTTTAATCTGGGTTGAATACATATATAATAACGCTTTTATTTCTATCCGAGCACTTGGACGCACACAGACCTACGCTCCTCTACGTCATCAGTGCACTCTCACATATCAAGTTTTCACGCTTTTCTTGTTCTTATTTATTGTTGCTGTATGCATGTGTCAGGCTACATTTTGTTTTGTTCCTGTGCTGATAGGCCTGCTCTCTCTCCCTCTCTGTCACAAACACACACACATACACACAAGTATGCAGTTAACTGTAACGTTAGCCTACCCTTTCTTATTGTGTCTTTTGGTTCTACTTCTACTTCTTCTACATGTACGTCTACTGATGGGGAAGTTAAATTGTTGGATAGTTGAATAGTGTTACTATATGAATATGGAATTCCAGCTCAATTCAGCTATTACAGTTTCTTTATTCATGTTATTATGCTCACTCATAGAGAGATTGTCATCAGATGTAGTGTCAAGCACTGCCAACAGTTTTCAGAGCAGAGGGTGTCTCCTTGTTTTATTTATAAGATGTCTGTCAGCATTCTTTGCGCATATACATTCACTCAACCCTTTTTTATGTCTTCATGTCTGGCTGCAAAGCAAACATGTAAATATTTTGAGTGACTCTATAACCACTGTGTCCCCAAGACTGTCCAGGATACAGGCTTCCCTTGCATAATTCCATGTTTCCTCAGTGCCATTGCTATTCCTGTAAAAAATACACTACACAGCTCTGTGCACATTTTACACACTCTATGGACAAAAGTATTGGGACACACTTTTTCAGGGTTTGGACTAGGTGCCTTACTTCCAGTGAAAAACAACCTTAATGCTTCAGCAGACAAAGACATTTTGGACAACGCCATGCTTCCAACTGCATGGACACCGTTTTGGGAAGGCCCTTTTCTATTCCAGCATAACTGTGCCCCACTGCACAAAGCAAGGTCCATAAAGACATGGTTAGATGAGATCAGTGTGGAAGAACTTGACTGGCACACACAGAGTCCTGACCTCAACCCCATCCAACACCTTTGGGATGAACTGAAACAGATTACGAGCCAGGCCTTCTTGTCCGACATCAGTGCCAGGCTTCATAAACTATCTACAGAATGAAAGGGCACAAATTCCCACAGAAACTCCAAAATCTTGTGGAAAGCCTTCCAAGAAGAGTGGAAGCTGTTATAGCCGCAAAGTGGGTACTAACTCCATATTAAACTTTATGTATTTGAATGCAATGGCGTTAAATTCCCTATTGGTGTAATGGTCAGATGTCCCAATACTTTGTTCATATAGCGTAGGTTAATACTCTTAGCAGCGAAATAAATAGCACATTCTGAAACGTTTTCAGGTTTCAGGGTGCCACATTTCTAAAATAATAGCAATGGTTTCCTTGAACTAACTAGCATTATAAATTAAAAGTACAAAGGGCACACATGTTTGGAATATTTGGCTGTAAGACTAATAACTCATCCTGTTATTGTGTCGAGTCGGCAACTTTAAAGTTAAGGAGAAAGTTGATACTTAGGTAAACCAGCTGTAAATAAATAGTAGGGGGAAAATGTTTTTTAAAGGAGTCAAGCTTGCATCGAGCGTGTAGGCCTGCGTAGGTAGCTAGTTTACAACAAAAGACAGAAGAGCAGCGTGTTGTTTATTTTTTATTTTGGTTTGGGTTTTTTACGTGTTTAGCAGTGTTTAGCCTGTAGGTGACGGTTGCCAAGGATACAGTCTTGTTCTTCATTTACAGACCGAGCCGTACCTGTGTGTGGCAGTAAAAACACACTGTAAACACACCGCCTCTACCAACACACACAAGAAGAAGCAGGAGAAGCTCCTCATTCGCCGAGTGTTGGCGCGGAAGTTGCTCCAGGAGAGCTCCTGTACTGTCAATTATTCTTTTAAATTCTCTATTTTCTCTCTTAACCTTGCGCAACAGCCGTCCGTGTGTGATATTTCTCCACTCACGAACCTGCAAACATGACTTGGTGACTCTTCCTTCTGTGTTATCTTGTCTAACTGCTCGTTGTTTTCTTTCTTTTTTTTCTAGCTTGTTTAGCTCAACTAGTTTAGCTGCCCATTTGTTTTTAAAGTAGGCAAGCTTGCACCGAGCGTGTGTTCTTGGTATCTAGCTAGTTGTCTACAAAAGGAAGAGGAGAAACGGGCTTCAGCGTCCTCATCCGTTGTTTGTTTTATTTTTGCCAGTTTTATTGTTTTATTGTTTTGCAGTAGTTAGCCTGTTAGCAAGATAAACACAGACTGCAGAAAGCTGGCATTCCTGTTTAAAACATCTGTCTGGCTGCAAAATTTAGCCAAAGAAGGAAGACTTTTTTTCTGGACGCGAGACTGATAATACATCTAAGGGGGTAAGTGTTTTTCTTTTGATAAACTTTTCATGCCTTGTCGGCTTCATTAGCTATTTAAACTGCGGAGATATGTCGGTATTTCTAGTTAATGCAACCTCAGCGGCATTCATTGCGTAATATTAATCCAGATACCTGCAAACGTTTTGAGCCATTGTCGTGCAGATTTTTCACATGCATTACACATGTGTGCTTGACCAATACTGGTAGAAGCTGCTGAATAGGTAGTTAACTGGCAATTGCTGTTATTACATTGTTATTATTATTCTATTATTATTATATTATAAGTTAACTGGTAATTACTAATGCCTTATAATTTCACTGTCAGCATTGAGCAAGTCTGTTAAAGGTATGGCTATTTGGAGTTTGTTACATCTGTAACAGGCATGTACCTCTGAAAATAAGAATATGTAACTGTCTAACTTTAAAATGCAATAAGATTAAATAAAACTGACATGTTCTTATCGATTGCAGTCTAATGCAAATTTTGTTTTCCCCCACACGTACATACACTCACACATCTACATGTACCAACCTCCACAGCAGCAACATGCTTGGGGAATGTGGCATGAAAGAGCGAGATAAGCTGGCACTGAAGAAGAACTCAGTGGCACTTTGTAAGCAAATGGTGGTAGATGAGCTGCTAGTCCAGATGTTGCAGGCAGATGACGTTCTCACCGAAGGCATGGCTGAAACCATTTTGGTAAGGTGCAGATTCTTTCATGTTGTGTTAGGAACTATTGGTCTGCATTAGTCTTCTGACAGTTCACTTGCAGAAATACTGTTTACTGTATTGCAGTGGTTAGCACCTACAAAAAGTGATCCAAGAAGAGATGACTAGTAAACCAACAATAGGGTTAAGGCTCACTGATTAAGAGTGAAGACTAGTTTATCTGGTCTGATTCCTGAGAAGAGTTACAGTTGCACAGATTGCTTAAAACATAATGCCGACTTTGATAGAAAGGTGTCAGAACACATAGTCTGTTACAGCTTGCTACGTATGGGCCTGTGGAGATTAATGGCTCGACAGATCAGAGCTGTTTTGGTAGCATAAGGGTGGCCTTCACAACATTAGTTGCTTTCAATGTCATGGATGATTGGTGTATATCTTGACTGCATTGTGATAGTAGTGTTTGACCTTGTCACCACTTGAATCCTGCAGGCAGAGCCAACATCCCATAAGCGGAGCTGGCGTTTGCTGTCACTTCTGCCTAAACGCGGCCCCAGAGCCTTCAGCATCTTCTGCGCAGCTCTTCAAGAGACAGAACAGCAGCATCTTTACAGCCTGCTCATTAAGTTCAGGGAGAGAGAGGTGAGGAAGTGACACCCACTGTAACAAACTTAACACCGGTTTGGAGAGTTAGAAAAGCCAGAGGCAAGAGGTGTTGTAACAAGAATATTGCACATGTGTGGTTACAGAGCACACCCACAAAGAGTGAGGGAGAAATCTCTTTGACACAGGACAGCACACCTGCTAAGAACAGAAGAGACCTAGAGGTGATGTTTAATGATAACTATAAACCTTTACAAAATTAATGATGCCTAAAAGCAACCATTATTAGTCATTATAACAAACGTTCATTACCTTTAAAGCTAATGCTACACTCTTAGCCTTACAGTTATTAACTGTCTTTTGTTCCTTAACCAGTTAATACTGTGCTAAAGATCAACTGTTATTTCATAAACAAAAGCACAGATAGAGAATTAAAGAGAAAACATGGGGATAGTAGTGAAAAGACATAGTTCACCAGTACAGTCAGCTAGTAAGAGAAAGCAGGGCGCTTGCTGAGAACAGTAGCTGCCCAGAGGTAAGGTTTATATGCCTTAAATGGTTTGTGAATAGTTTAGTAATGTGAAGTATGTGCTTGCTGTGTGTAGAGCAGTATTGATTAATGAATGTATGTTGCCGATATTTAGACTGCAGTAGTTATTACAGAAAGTAATGATAATTTTACCAGTGGTATAGCTTGGTTATATGGGTGAGCAGATTGCAAGCACCTGAGTTTATTTGCTAATGGTTAATCTGATTTAATAATACACTGACCTGAGGTGTTGACCATGGTTTTGATGGAGAGAGACAGTTTCTCGCTTTTAAGAACTAAAACATGGTAGACCTACTGCAAGTGGTTGTTAAGACACAGGGGAAATGTGTCTATCCATATCAGAACAGCCTCTTAGTATTAGAAATTCTGAAATGAACATTGATGGCACTCCCCTTACACATTGTTCTGGGGCATTGTTAAGATGTCTGCACTGAAGGCAATAATTGTCAGGATGTCTGAATTAACATATATGAGTATGAGCAATTTTTGTTAGTTATTTATATATATGCTTATATATTTATATTCCCGGAAATGTGGAACTTTGGGATGTTTGTGTCTTCGTGGTCATTTTCTATTTGTTTATGCTAACAGTTCGCATATTAATTATTGTCAGTTTTATCCTGTAGTTTAATTAAACTCCCTGAAAATCTGGCATAAAAACATAGATCATCATTCTTAGCTTATCAGTAACCAGTGCTGTTATGTTCGTCTCATTAGTATTCAAAGTGAAAGTGCTGATCTCGGATAATTCATCTCAGTGAAGACAGATTACATGCGTGATATAGAACACCTGAAGTGTTTGATTTGTAGAGAATGAACACTTGACTAGTTAAAAGAGCATGACTTTCTGTTCCAGAACAAGAGAGAGACAAAGTAGTATTTACTACCACACCCAAACTGCAGGCAGTGTTCCAGGCAAGCTCAAATGAGTCATAAAAAGAATTTCCTCAACTCTCAAATTTCCAAGGTTTCATTAGCATGTAGGAAGACAAAACATTTTCATAAGCTTCGAGACTGAAAACCTGACAACCCATGAAATCACTTTGCATAATGCTCTGTATGTAATCAGTTTAATGTCCTACCAGTGTTGAATGGAGTTCATTTTTCATCTTCTTATGTTTGCAGAGATTTCCAGAGCCTTCACTTACACTCCCAACTCAGGAGTGTGCGGTGCCTACTAAAAGAGCTCGCACCCATGGTAAGAGTGTGCGTGAGAGTAACTTTTCTAGTACTCAGGAGTTTCTTTCTTTTACTGTGTTTTTGCTGTAGTGGGGTTGTTTATGATGCTGTGACTAGGCCACTGTCAGTCGACATGAAGACAGAAATGCTTCCAAAGACCTGACAATACATCTTTTAATGAATGTTTTATGATATATATATATATATATATGTATATATATAAATGATACAGATTTGATTCTGAAATATTTATACTAGCTCGTGTCTTTAGCATCTTTCGGCATATTTTTATTTTTATTATTTGCAGTTAATTTGATGACCTTTTTGCAAGAAAAGAGTTCAAGATCTACTTTAATATGTAAAAAACGTAGTACATAAAACAAGCACTGGAAAAAACATATCCTGCAAAGTGAAATCACCTTAAAGTAAGGTTTAATATTATTATCTTTTTCTTATAACAGTCTAAAAATGAGAAATAATACATATATAAGATGTGACTTCACTTGCCAAGATATATTTTTTTATCAGTGAGGAACATGAAATAATTTGATGGAAAACATGAATACAACACTATGTTGTTTATTTATCGTCTATTTTGGCCTGTAACGGTTTTCTGTGTATGTTAGATAAGTTAAACATATGCATGCTCCCCTTGTCTTTTTGCATGAAAATATATCAAAACCTGGTACTTACTGTCACTTTTGCCGTACAACTGTGAGCAGAATTAAACAGATGTTTCTCTTTCAGAAACTATGGAGACGTGTTTGGATGCTGACAGTCCTGTAACCACTGCTGTGTTGCCCTGCACACCTGAGTTCTACCTGGCCCACAGTGCACAGGTACACCCACACATTCATTTAACTCACTGTAAACTGTTGACAGGGCCATCCATCATTTCAACAAACATTCAGTCTCATGCCAGCTCGCAGACACCTCCTCTGCCCCTTTCCCCTCAGGCTTACACAATGAGCTCTAGTCCACGGGGCTTTGCACTGGTGGTGAGTAACGTGCGCTTCCAGCCAGAATTGTCAGAGCTCGACACACGGAGAGGAGGAGAGGTGGATGAGGAGGTTCTAAGAAGACTCTTTACTGAGCTGGACTTCACAGTCAGCTTACACAAGGATCTCACACTCCAGGTGCCTCTCTCAGTGAAAAGCAATGAGATTTAGGACTGAAACTATATGTAGTGCATGTTTTGTCTTATATTAATTATAATAAGCAATACAAGTAGTCAGGGTTCGAAATTAACACCCGCCAATCCGCCAAATGTGGGTTAAAAATAATTTTGGCGGGTATTGATAAAAACTTACCAGCCAGTTTGGCCGGTGATGCATGAGCGCGTGTTCT
>JBBPDB010000011.1:5728103-5739611 GCA_037974465.1 Brachypetersius altus
GGGTGTGCTGGAAGGGTCTCGCCTCTTCTGGGCTCCATCGGGATGTTTTGATTTTATATGATAAATGAATCCCGACGAAGTCTTTGTGGATGCACCCCCTCTAGAAATTGCTCACTTTACAAACGGCTTTCCGCGTGTCTTTCTTAGATATATAGAAACGCCCCACGGCAGACATGCTGACTCTAATCCAGTCTGGCGCTGCAGCTTGATGGTGTTGATTGCGTCATCACTTTTTTTTTTATTTGCCATTTTCAGTTGAAATTTTTCGGTGCCCGAATATTCACTGCATCCCTACTTAACATGCTCTGTATCTCTGGTGGATCGGAGAAAAAGTTCATGGCGTTTTCAGTGAGAACAAGCTTCACTTTCAACCCACCCTTCCTCCTCTACCTCTGCTGGGGGGTCACCGCCATTACCAAACCCCCCCCTCCTCTACCTCTGCTGGGGGGTCACCGCCATTACCAACCCCCCCCTCCTCTACCTCTGCTGGGGGGTCACCGCCATTACCAAACCCCCCCATCTCTACCTCTGCTGGGGGGTCACCGCCATTACCACCCCCCCCACCACCACCACCGTTTAAATCCATATTTCACTTTAGCAATCTCAGATTCCAGAAACAGCAATGCGAAGACAGAAGAGTCACTGTCGATTAGGAAAGTGTGTAAAGCTTCAAAACCGCCCACGTGTTTCGTCTTAGCCAAGAGCCCACAGACGAGCTGCTTTAATCACAATCAGATGTGAACAGTTCTGCAAACAGACACCAAATGAAACCTGAATTCTAATCACGTCACATACAGTGCAATATTACATTAACTACTAAAGCCCCAAGACAGACCCTCTCCCTCCTCCGGTGGAGACTCTGAGGAGTGTGTTCGCTGGTCTGGAGAAGAGCCAGAGTTGTGAGGGAGCGCTCAAACCCAGCGAGAGGGAGGGGAGAGAAAGACAGAGAGAAAGAACCCTCATGGAGCAGGAACCGGATTAAAAGGCGCTGTGGAAACGAGGAGTTCTCCACAGGGAGAGCCTTGTCCTAGAGCTTCGGCCCCGAGCATTTTCCTCCCATGACCTCATCACATTCGTCCTTCTGGAATGAACAATTGCAGCTTTGACTTTGTGGGCATGACCGTCCTCTCTCTCCCCGTACACAACTTTTCACCATCTGCCCATAAGCCTGCTGGGAGAGCCGCAGAACATCTGTTCCACTCCTCAATCTCACGGAACGGAGCAGAACGTCAGGCTGCTGCACGTTCTGGAACCTTCTCAGACCCTC
Organism: Brachypetersius altus; assembly: GCA_037974465.1. NCBI lineage: Eukaryota > Metazoa > Chordata > Actinopteri > Characiformes > Alestidae > Brachypetersius > Brachypetersius altus. The sequence goes on from JBBPDB010000011.1 coordinate 5,729,371, forward strand.
AGAGGAGAATACACACACTACAGGCCAGAAACCCGAACCCACCCTCAGGTTTTTACAAATAAACGATACACTGTTCATTAGAAACACTTTAATCAAACATAACTGACTGGTTCTGACGTGTATCATCATTCACTGTAAATGCAGTTTAATGGATGTGAACGTTTCTGAACGAGTTTCATCTAAACCTAGAGTTGATGTGGTTCAATAATGTGTTTCTACAGAAATAAAATACTGTACATCAGTCAGTTACAGTTGGTTCAAGTATTTCTAGTGTTCTCTGTAATACTTCATTACTTTTATTTAATCTGGGTGCAAACATCCAACCTGAATTGTCTTTGAACAAAAACGATAGAAATAAGTAACAGTCAGACATGTAGCAACTCTCTAATGGTTGGAGAGTTCTTTCCCCTGGCACCTCCTCCCTTATGTGGAAGTTTCTGAGGCGTGGGCGCCGTTCATGGTCACACCGAGCCACTTCACACGGCCTCCCAGCAACAGACATGCCCAGTTTAACCTGCAACACTCGCTGCAGGGATTGTGTTCAGGAACGCCGCGGCCTACATTTCCCTTTCTGTCACTAGAACAGACGGCGTTCACCTTCGGAGATTAGAAAAAGGAAGGAGGAAAAAGAAAAAAGCGAGACAGAGAGAAGCTTGTCCAGATTAAACACTGAGCAAACAGAGAGGTTTTATTTGGAGAGGGCAGGCGGGGGAGGCGGAGGGAGGTGCGCATTACAATGGAGGAATGTGAGGAATGCACTGGAACATCTCGTCAGAGAGGAGCTGATAGCCCTTTACTAAACGCCAAGGATGAGAGAGACCTTCTGATGGGGGGATTAGGGAAAGAAAATGACTCCTCCCTCTCTCTCTCTCTCTCTCTATCCCTGTTCCTCTCTTTCCCATGGGGCTCGGCCGCTCTTCCGGCTCCTGCCTGGCGTTCGCCACCTCAAGTGACAGAACAGTCACTTCACACGTCTATCAGCAGGTGTAAAAGCTAATTTACCCGCAGAGAGGACGAATTACCATCTTAACAGCTCACATAATTAAACAGCCTGATCAAAACCGTCTGTTTAAGATAAACTGATGGCAGGAAGTTGCACATTATCTTAGACACGCAAGCAAATCCCCCTTCCCGCATCTCGACCCCAGGATGGTTTTCTCCTGACCCTGGCTCAGAAGAGTCTGGCAGAAGAGGGGGAAGACGAGAGACAGAAAGAAGGGAAGACTGCGTGATTAAGCCAAACGCCTGGAGCCTGTAACTCGTTACAGAGAAGACGCAATAATGGCCAGGGGTGATAGATTAAGAGTTGGGAGTAAACAGTTCTAGAGAAGATGTAACACGAGAACCAAGGAAATGAACCAACCCACAGCCCCGAATTTCATCAAGCGCAATTAAACGCCAAACCACCACACGAACACGAAACAGACCCCGAACAAACCAAAGAATTCCAGTCATTAAAAAAATGTCACCAAAGTGATCCAGGACGAGTTCGGGGTGAAGAGTTTCTCACAGTGTGAGCACAGCATGAGGCGGACGGGCCACAAAAGACCCATTTCATTAACATTGATAGCTGGCCACCTAAGAAGTGGTGGGTCCACCGGTGGGTGTTAAAGCTGAGGGTAAACGTCACAAAAGCCCACCCGGAGGAAGTAAAACACAAAGAATGGGGGGGGGGCTTTAACGGCATCTTAATGTGAGGAATCACCAACGGTGTGCCGGTCCCTTCCCTTCAGCTCGTTTTTATTTTGTCAGTAATTTTCAAGGAGGATTTATTAGGATAAAGTCACTAACAAGTCCAGAGCTTATAGCGCTTGGCAGCATCACAAGAACTGAAACTTGCAATAATTCTCCGTTCATTTTCTCTACAGTAGCTTTAGCACCAAGTCAAAACAGTCAAATTCCTGCAAGCAGAAGAAACCTCGGGAACAAAACAAGCCCAGAACACAAAACAGGGTTTCAATCTGCAACTGCAGCCACTCTCCACCAGATAAACTGAAAGAATAAAGATACTGTTGACTCTGTATGTCATTGCAAAAAAGCTGCAAAAGTCCACATCAAAAGTCTGGAGGAGAGCAAATGAATTAAAAACAAACATGTTTCAGCAACACACATGGTACATCCTTTTCATTATGTGCATTATCATCTTTTTAAAATGCATAATATATTTATTATCTACCATGTAAAATAACAACTTAGCTCAACATTACTGATCTACTACTGACCAACATTACAGTAACAGACTCCTCTTAGGGCTGAGCTATTTGACCTAAAATCAAAATCTCGATTCATTGAACATTTTAACAGTCAGTTAGTTCACTGACAAGTTGCTCAGTTGTCTCAGCGTTTAAGCTCTCCGTGCTCGACATGTCGGCAGAATAATGCAACATAATGGAGCGGGGTCACTTCAGGATCAATAACGTTGTCTGATTCTGACAGGAGTATTTAATATACTCTTGGCTCTGAAGCTGTAGGAGAATCGTGTGTTCAATTCAGTCCCAGTTGCCTAAAAGGAGGTTCTGGAGGTCCTGCATGCTTCAGGCAGTCTGAAGCTCAGACACACTCAGAGCTGCGGTGACAAGCCGCTGAGTCTCAGGAACCACATCAGAGTGGCAGAGCAGACCAGGCTTTGTGGTGGACCAGTCATAACAACGGGGGCTCGGCCCGGTGCATGCTGGTGGCCTGCCGAGCCTCAGACAGGCCGAGCTCCACGCCGGCGAGTCTGGTCTCGTTCCATCTCAGGTTTAAATACCCAACAAGACTTTGTGTGTTACAGTTTATCAGCTCTGTGGGACGTAATGAAAAGATTCCCGACGTGCGGCCCTCGCGTCCACATGTGACTCTCCTTTACTCTGGGGTCTGTTTCTCACCCAGGACTGATTTAGTCCCAGTGAACTTTTCACCAGAACCTTCCATGTGTTTACAATGGAACACGTGTGTTTAATTTTAAACCAAGCCCTGGGAAAACTATCCACGTTCCGTAATGATCTCAGTGTAAAATCTCACTCGGCTCGGTGAGTGTTTGACGTTCTGCGAGACTCGAGTCTCAGTCACTGCTTTAATGTACAGAGCACCTTAAAGAATGATTGATAGAAAAAAATATCCTTCAGATATGCAGCCTCCTCCTCGACTGCATTCCAGCAGGTTGCAGCGTAAATGATCAACTGACTCACACCCAGAGCGTCACACCAGCAGAACCTCATGCCCAGCAATCACTCCGCTGTTCATTAACCTGCGGCTCCTGCGGCATGTGGGCACCGGCAGGCACAGAGCACCTGAACTGGCTTATACTGCTTTGTAATGGAAGCGAATACATTCACGGGACTGCAACAAAAACTCTCTCAGTCTCTGTATCTCTCTCTCTCTCTGTCCCTCTCTCTCTCTCTGCAAGGAAGGTTTTCCTCTCACCCTGAAGGACGAATATTTTAACATGGATGCTAAACATGAAACAGCTGCATAAACAGCCAGTGACGTCGTGACAAACTTCACTTTGGGACCTGCTCCTCAAATAGCCCTCAGCCCCGAGAGGGTGGGTGTGTGTGTGTGTGTGTGTGTGTGTGTGTTGGGGGGGTATTTTAAGTGCTGACTGTGATGGGGGAGGGAACTTCACTGTTCCTGAGTGGAAGAAACATCCTCCACTTCACACACTACACTACTAAATTTTATAGAGTCAAACAGACAAACAAGGACAAGACAAAAAATCTGGAAGGTTAGCGTTTAAAGGCCAACTGAAAGCAAGTGTTTAAAGGGCAGAAGACCTACGCGAGGTTTGCACTTAAGAGCGTATGAGGGTCTCCAGTCTGCTAGTGTTAAAGTGTTCTGGTGGAAACAGCAGCAGGGAGAACAGTTCTGTACTAATACAGTCTACCAAATTTCCATAATTAACTTTCCACAGACTCCTCTGCAGCCCTGATCTGAAATCAGCGAGTTTCTGTGTCTTTACTCCCTCCCTGTGCTGATAAACGCTCAAACAGGCTAAAAACCGGGCCATGCCCGCAAACCCAGAGGAACCAGCCTGCTTCCGCAATGCCCAAAGGGACCATTCGCGTCTGTAAACCCAGAGGAACCGGCCCGCGCCCACAAACCCAGAGGAACCGACGGCTCTCAAACACTTCCTGCACAGCTCAAATCAGCATCCAAGATACAGACAAGGAAACAGGTCCCACTAGTGACGCTCGGGTCACTGCCTTTACCCACATAAGTGTCCTGAACCAGACCCAACACATCACGCAATCTCTGCTGCTACCAGGCACCTGAAGATTTCTTCTGAGTATACAAAGACACAGACACTCACACAAGCATTTTATTGATCAGTTTTTGAGTTTTGCTGTTCTGTTCACTTTTCTGTAAATTCCTGTCCGTGTCACTAATCAAGGCTTCCTTCATCTTATAGATGAAACTCTGCTCAACATTATCCCTCACACTCACTTTTGGAAGACATTTCACAGCGGTGGAGCGGAGAGACCTTTCCACCACCCAGACAGCAAGGACTGAGTTTTGGGAGTTCTGGAGTGCTTCTGAACCAGCGATTAGAGCTTCTGCCCAGCCCCTTTTCTCGTTTAGACCTCCAACACTTGTTTTCATGTCGCTTTACCCCTTGGAACTGAGTTACTGAATTATTGGTTGAAATCTTCTAGAACCTGATGTGTCATCACTGTTCGTCAATGGCTTTTATGTAAACAGGCTTCTGTCAGACGCTTCCAACTTGCTGTCCACAGCTATGGCGATCGCTCTTGCATGGACAAATGATTTTAGAGGAGAGGTTAAAGTACAACATCTTCCCTGCTGAACTGTTCATTTTAGGGCTTCACTGACCACCAAACAGGTCAAAACGTAGCACTGCAAACTGGAGGATGAAACCTTGGGAGGCACCAAGGGGGAACCCATCCTCCTCTGGTCGGCCTGGACAGACAGAAAGTCTCTATGGAAATGAGTAAGAATAGAAGACCTCCGTGAAAAGACTTACTTACTGTAGGACAGACTAGCCGTCTACAGCTAACAGAGATGGTACAGTTAGAGTCAGTAGAGGTAGTTTTTATTAGAAGAGTAGAGTATCTAGTCCTCAGCAACAGGAAAAACGATCTCTGCCACAGCCGAACACTCTGGAGTGTGCCTCTACAAAAAGATCCCCATTTGGAGAGACATGAAGCCCCAACCCTACAGCACCCTTCTGGGCCTCTGACTGAATATAAATGATGAGTGATGGGCAAGGAGAGTCTCGTAAGATCAGTCATTTCCATTAATACCTAAAACTCATTAATCCAGAAAACATTACAGAACCTTTCAAACGCGTGTCTGGTTCAAAATCCCCCGTGTTTTAAGATTTACATTAACCATTTCACCCTGCAGTTACTCTCAGCTAATTTTATTCTGACATACGGTTTTTGGTCGCCATATCCACGACGCTACAGACTCTCTCTACAACAAACACACACACTCTAAGGCAGCTAGAGGAGGCCTCAGAGAATCACCGCTGGTGAGAGGGCGCTAAACCGTCTTACTCAGCAAAAGGAGCGTAACTGCGTATCAGCTGATCTCCTAGAAGTGGAGGGAACATTTTCTTCCAGCACCCTGGAGGTGGAGCCCAGTTTCTACTGCTGGTAGCTCAGCCCTGTGAGAGTACAGAGGACGGGCAGGACGATCAGACGCTCGCGGTCCTGATAACAGCCAAGTTAAAGGACTTGACTGATACAGCCTCGGGTCTCATCTGGAAGGAGAGCTGTTCTTCTCAAAGGGTCCTTTCCGAGAACGATAAGAGCCAAGCAGACATCGCTATATAAAAAAAGAAAAAAAAGGGGGTGGGGGCTCTTTCACTGCCGCGTAACTCGCCACAGGGTTTGAAGATGAGATCTTTCTGGCTTGTTTTTGTTTAGTCTGTACCTGCATGTGTTAGAAGAGGGAGAAGGCAAAACCGATTTGGGATGACCTCCAACACTGAAATCTGTTTTACTCGAAGCCTTTCCTGCACAGTTCACTGTCCATTAACTGCAATACTGTCTCTACACAAACAAACCTCTAACCAATATCGGTGTGTCTGGCAGGGTGACCAATCACAGCTCCAGGGGAGTTACTGGGTGTTCTGGCGAACCGAGGTCTTCATGAAATCCAACAGAAGTCTTATGATTTAAGCATTAAGGGTGTTGGAGAGTCTGTGCATGAGTTGGTGGAGCTGAACGGCTGTAGTCAGAATATGGAGATTTATTTGGTTTTGTGACATCACAAAAACTATGATTGGAAAAGGTCATTTTTTGTAGCTAATCTTTCCATATATGGACGTATGGATGGTAACCGTAACATTTAAAACAATATTTACTGACTAAGGCTTTGTAATCAAAATATGTTGAGAAAACTGATATAAACTGATACTGAGATTTTGTCCATATCACGCAGGGTTGCTGTAATATGTGAATTGTTTGAGAACAGAAATCTGTCTAATGAACCAAAAATTCTGAAGCAAATTGTTGTCAGGATTCTACTTTGTGACAATTTTTGCTTAAGTAACTAAACAACTGTGTGAGGAAATTTAAAAAAACCCCAGCAATTCCATCAATAAAAACTGAACTGGTTTATTCAGCTTAACAATAAAACTGAATAAAATTATAAAATGAACATAAGAGGAGACAAAACTACTTCCAGGCTGGTTTTACTGTTCCAGTAAGAAGCCCAGTAAAGGTTTGCTGGGCTCAGCACGGAGTGAATCGAGTCCCGGGAAAACCCTTCGGACAGAAAGCAGTGGGAGTTAAAATACAGCTCATAAGTCTGAGAGGACACAGTCGGCTGAAACAGGAGGGAAAGTACCGCCAGCTGAGAGAGGCAGTAACTCATCCATGTTCTGCCCCTCGCTGCTCTACTGCTCTACTGTAAACAGCTGGAACCGGGAGAATTCCCACACCAAGCCATGACCAACCGCTCCCAAACCTTCAAATGTCCTGAATTAGGTCCAGTTTGCAGCACCGCCGGTGCTTTGGCTTTGGCATTAGGAAAAACGGAAAAAACATTCTTTTCTCATTTGTTCTCCTCTGGATCTCCAACTTACTGCCGCCAGGATCAAGTCTGCAGCGGTTTTGAACTTATTTAATCACAGTAATGTACACTGGCACATATCTGAGCCGTAATTAAAGCTCACCACCATCACTTCCCACAGCCGAGCTCTTTCAAAACCGTGAGTTTATGTCTCAACAAGCAAAATGTGTCTGTGGGTTTCCAGTTGAGACTCAGGTGTGCAGACAAAACTATGCAGAAAACACATTTTAAACACGACATGGATCTAATTACAACAAAACCAGTGAGAAATGTTTGTTTATTTGAGCTCAAGCTGCAAATAAGGCAATTCTGGTCGACGGTAAAGTTCAATTACATTGTTAATTGTAATTATTATACCGGTGAAAACAATGGTGATGTGTTTTAGCTACAATCAGATGTTTTAACAGTAACTTTTGCACATATTTTAACTAAACATTCATACATTGGAAAACATCTGTCTTGTTAATATTTCAGTTTTCCTGGGTCTGAAAATGGCTTTATAAAATAGCAATTACGTTTCTGTACTTTTTATTATTTAATTTGTCAAAAGACCACATGCCACTGATCCAAGGTGATTGGTTTAGAATATAATATAAATCAGTGCAGAGGTTATTCCTCTATAAAATACGACTCAGTGATGTTCTTCCATCACTGAAAATCCCCTGAGAACAAAGACCTGAGGGCCTCAGATACACAGTCAGACCCTCCGACCCACCTTCACCAGCCCCTGGAGCTCCGCCTTCACCGGGCCCGAGAGCTTCTAACTGCCGGGCCCTCGTTTCTGCTCAGTATCAGACAGACAGATGATAGATTTTACACATTTGATTTTACGAATCGTGAAATATTACGTATCTATGCTGTGTTTCTATTTCTTTTTTCTGGAGTTGAAAAAGCTTTGAGGTTTAAACTGTATAAATCACTTAAACACAAAATTATATATTTTACATTATCAAATACCACTGCACTTTTTTACTGAGCCATTAGAGTAAAATATAATTTGAGAAACAAAACCGGTTTTACACATGAAACAGCAACAAACAAGCCAAAGTCGATAAAAATATCGACTTATTTGATTACGGCTCTACTTTAGGGGTGCAAACCTTTAATCCTCAAAGCTCCATTATCTCAAAGTTACAAGATCTTTTAGCTACTGGTCCTCGTCTCTGCTCAGTTTATCTCTGACGGAAGGCCGGGAACGAAGTCCTGGTCTACATCAGAGCTAAAGGGCATGGGGGTGGGGGGGTGTTCCTGCTGGAAAAAAAAAATCATGATGCTATAAAATCTTCACTCGATGACAAGTCGGGAGTTGAGTTGAGTTTTACTGCAGGTGACGATGTCCCAGACTACTGGATATTACAGGTCTGCGTGCCGGAGCGAGGCGAGAACAGAGGACGAGCGGAGAGCTGGCAGGACTCCCCTGCCATTACATGGCCTCGTAATCCCACCAAATTTCCGGTACTGAAGGGATCGGCGATACAGTGTGAGGCCAGGCAGGCTTGCTGTGGAAAGCTCATAAATCCTCCTTAAATCCATCCATGTAATTATGACTCGCGGAGAGAAGACTGCAAGTAGTTCACATTCATTCAGATCCCACTAAGAAAAAGGGGAGGGGGTTAAACTACACAAAAAAAAAAAATTCAACTGCACTTTAGACGGATCCTCAGAAAGCGCCTTCATTCCATCTTAGTGAATTCCAGAAAGCCCTGCTGAATAAACAGCGGCGTAAACAGAGGCTGGAGTGATTTAGAGCTGAAAGAGGTCAGGAGTCAATTGGAGCTCATTGATACATGGAAAATGGGCTTATGGGTGCTGGTCCACCGTGTCCCAGGGGCACCATAAGTTCTAAAATGGCAAAAAGACGAGTTCCAGCTTGTAGACCATCAACTTCCAACTGAACACTCAAGTCTCCCAGGTCACATCTGGGTCACGTACACTCCTAAGTGAAACCAACGCAAGAAATGACAAACTGCAAAACTCCTGCAGTGATTGAGCTCAGGTAAGACCTAGAAAAACTAAAAAATGTATTAGTGTGACTGCAGAACCAATCACACAGCTGTTCTTAAGTACTTATATACACACATTTATATTTACAGTATATATTACATACAGTTGGAATTTGGCACCTCTTCTCCTCCTACAGTTTTCGAAATATTGGCAAAACAGCTGTTAATGTCTGGAGTTCTGTACATGTACTCAGATTTTTGATCGGTTGATCAGGGGCCAGATTTGATGAGATTTGAGAGAGAGCGGAGGGGTGAGTCGCCTTAAAAGTGTGTTGCAGAGAGAGAGTCTCAACATCAAGACTATGGCGTCTCGAAAGCGACAAAACAGGGAAAACACCCAGAAGACTCCAAACAGACTTCAGACACTCAGGTCAGTTCTAAAAAGTTGTGCGTCTCTGTTTGTTGGTTTAATCAAAATAATCAGACTGCGAACGAGGCTGCATGTGCTTTCACCAACTGTTTTTGGCCGAGAGACAGCTGTCCTTAACCGCAAACGTCTTGGTATGAGACAGTGAGTTAACCCCGCCTCCTCCGTGGTTCAGCGGTAAAATGCAGCGTTGAACGAGACGCAACACAAACATTTTGGGCATAAGGACAGTCTGGGCATCTCTAAACATGGACCTCACAGCAACTACCTGATCACACTTCACATTATTTTGTAATCTAGTCAATCTGAACGTACTACAAAACCCACATTCACACAAAGAGTCTTTTAGAGCTGGGTGACTGATTTCATTCTGCTTTCACAATGACAAAGTTCCTGGATCTGAATCCCTCCTCAAAAAGAGGTGCGATGAAAGAGAAGTATTACAGGGAATCAGTACAGCAGGAAACACTGCAATACTGATGGACAAACAATACATCAAGCACGACCCTTAACAGACCCCCCCCACACACACCCTAGCCTTTCAATTAGACTGCAACAGCAAGAATGTTAAGTTTCAACTTCAAAGTAAACACAGATGAATGGTCGGCAAACACAGACGAACCTGCAGGAGAGTAACATCTCCACACAAAACCAGACCAGAGACCTTCATCTGACAGAACAGAGAGAGGGAGACATGCTCTAATTACAGAGAGAGAGAGAGACAGACAGAGAGAGACCACGAGAGAAGGGGACAGAGAAAAGAGTAAGAGAGTTATAACAGAGAGAGAGAGAGAGAGAGAGAGAGAGAGAGAGAGAGAGAGAGAGAGAGAGAGAGAGAGAGAGAGAGAGAG
>JBBPDB010000011.1:5761759-5785299 GCA_037974465.1 Brachypetersius altus
GTCTAGAACCGGCGTTTACCCTCAGAACTCAGAGTGTATCAGTAAACTCTGATTTCAGTAAATATAACCGGTGTAAAGCAGTCTAGAACTGGCGTTGGTTCTCCTACACGCTTGTTGTCTAGTAAAGAGCAGGTTTATACTGCATGTGTGAAAGGTCTCGGCTGTTTTTTACCTCTCTGCCTGAAACTCAGTTGGTCGATGTTCTTTACAGGACCCACATTTTTGTGAATGATTTGGATCTTCGGAACAGACTCACTCTTTAATCCATGTGTGGAAACACAGCAGCAGAAACAGTCTTTATTCAATTAAATGTTTTTGTGATGTCACTAAATCTTCCTACAATCCCATCCAGCCTAGAAGTCTTGAGAACTTCTTCTGGTTACATGTTTTAAAGTGCAACCAGTCAAAAATGAGCTCATTTAAATAAATTAGTCTTTAAGTCACAGAAACAAAACAGCCAAAGTTGGAAAACAGTTGTTTAAAAATAAACTACTTAAGCTTTGTGAGCTTATTAGTAATTGGTACAATGTGAGAAAAATTGATTGTAGTATATTGTGACCTGATGTCCTGCTCGACTGATACTGATAAAGGTGCCGCTCAAATAAACAATTCAGTGTGTTTTTTGTTTTTGCTGTTTTTGCCGCATGTCAGTGTAATCGGCTCTCTGTCTAATAAGTGTATCAAAAAAGAAAGTTAGTTGTTTCGTATTTCCTGCACTGCCGAGATTATAGAGGAGGATTCTGCCCTGGTTCCAGACATGACCCTGAGCTTAAAAACAATAACAAAAACTAAAATAATACACTCAAAAACTGTCAAAAGCCCACTAGCAACGTTTCACCAGGGGAAAACTGAAAACAATGTATTTTTGATGTTGGTATTACAGTGAAGAATCTGTAGTTTTTTACATTAAAGGAATGTTATAAGTAGTTAGCGGACATTAAACGGCAGAAATACAGGTTTACTGATACAGTCTGATGGAATTAAAACAGAAGAGATTCTGTGCTGTGTTTGTCATGTTGAGGAAGTGTGGGAGCCATGGGAACACCGAGTCTAGAACGTTTCGCAGAGGGAACAGAGACCTGGAGAGGTGGGACTGTTTCCTAGGAAATTCCCTTGAGGACTGATTTGAGAACAGCAGCACATAAACAAGGACATGAATCCAGCGCCATATTAGAAACATCAGTGAATTATAATATATTTATATTAAATTGGGTTTTTTTTGCCGTTTGGTTTGTTGAATTCTCTGTGAAGAATAAACCAAATGCGTTTTAGAGGGAGAAGAGGTGGTGTAGAACATGGTGAGGGTTGGAGGAGTAGAACATGGTGAATGTTGGGGGTGTAGAACATGGTGAGGGTTGGAGGTTGTTGGCTCCAGTCTGGCACCCATTCCTCCTCCTGCTGATCGAACCCACCGCAGTTGTGTGATCAGCGGACCTGATGTGGTTGCTGTGGGTTCAGCGTGGTGCTGCTGGAGATGTTCCCCTTGTCCTGACTGACTGAGGTGGAGCTCAGAGAGATGTCTGTGAGAAGATCTGCCTGCTGGTCTGCCCGCGCTCTGAACACATGTCTGAGTCCGGGGTCGGCGCGCCCCCTGGCGGTGGGCTGGTGAGAGTCTCGGGGTGTGGGGGTATTTGGCGTGAGGGGGCGGGGGTACTTCCTCCTGGAGGTCCGCGTGCTCTCCAAGGGACCGCAGTCTGCAGGGATCCGTGCTGCAGGAGTTCCGGTGTTTTGGTTCTGTTCTGTTCGGTTCTAGTTTGTTGAGTTGTGGTTCGAGATGTCGGACCCAGTGTCCCGGTTCCGGGCCGAGGTGGGGTCGGTGCTGCTGCGGCTGCTGGAGGACGCGGTTCTGGAGATCACGAAAGTTTTCGAAACTCACTCCTCCGAACCCCAGAACCGAACGGATCCGGTCGCTCCTGATCTCGGATCCGCCACAGACCGGGCCTGCAGAACCGACAATACCCACGGAGCACCCAGACACGTCCGCAGCGTGGGGGTGCAGGCGGGGGAGCTGTCCGGGCCCGGTAAGTCTGGTCCTGGTTCTGTTTGTGTTTTTGTAGCTGCAGCTGAAACCGAACCTCCAGCCTGAGAGGAGGAACGAGAATAAACGTGTTAAAGCTGTTAAAGTGTGATCTGAACTCTCAGGTCCACCTTAACCCCCTCGAATACCCCAGATTCACCGGATTTCACCAAAACCCTTTTACACACGCAGTTAATTTCTCACCTGGTTTTACTTGTGAAAAAAAAGTAATGCTCATATATATAAAGCCGATCTACAATTTTTAAATGTTTTTTTAGAAACCACTTTAACTGATCAACAGTCATTTAGTAGAACATTAAATTTTATATATAAAGTTATTTGTTGTTTTAATAGCAAATGTACCAAATATTTTACCAGGATCTCTTTTCTCAGCATTAGTAGCGTTCCTCATTTTAAACTGAAAAAAGGAATTTTAAGGAAAAGGTTTACATTTTAGGTGAGAAATCTGAATAAGAAACCAGTTCTAGGTGCAGAAACCACCTCCCTGTGTTCCGAAGCCTCTTCTGAAAGAGTGGTTTCTGGGGGGTTTGTGGTTCTGTGCTGGTGAAGCTCACAGTTGTGGAACAGATTAAAAGCTCCCCCTGGGTCTTTGTTCTTTCTCCTGAACCTTCCCAGCAGAGGACCGGGGGGGCCGCGGGCTCTGGGCCCAGGTGGGGGAGGGGCCGCCCCCCGCCGGAGACCCCAGCCTGGACATGGAGGAGATGATGGACCTGCAGTGCACTGTTGACCTTCCCCTTCCATTCAACATCTTTGAAGAAAAGGTCAGTGTGACGACCGTCACTTCACTCTGGTTTCTGCTCCCAGTCTGTCTGTCTGTCTGCTTCACACCAGGATCTACGGCCAATCAGCAGAGCCTGTTTATTTATTATTAAACTAAAGCAAACAGGTCCAAAATAAACCAGGTTTATAAACAGCAAACGCTCCTGAATCCGGAGTGTATACGCTCCTGAAAATGAATCCGGAGTGTTTACAGAGCGGAACACAGAACTGAGACTAACATTAAAACATGACAAAAACAAACATGACTCTCTCTGAACGTCACGTCCTTCAGGAGCAATATTATACCCAGAAAACTCAGTCTGTTATCGCTCAGGGTTGAGGTCTGGAGGGCTCTGAGTATCAAGACCCACAATAAAGTCCCCTTATCACCCAGAGACACGCCCCTACAGAAAAACAAGACAGTCAACCTTCACCTCTGTCCCACATCATTTAGATACATTTTAGCCCCTAAGCACTTCAGCTTAGTTTTTATACAAAATAACAGTCCTCAGAAGATCATGTTCTCTGCCCTGGCCTCAGGAACAGCTACAAAACCCCTTTACCGTGAATGAATCATCAGGAATCATTTTCTCCTCACAATATCTGTGATTTTCCAGGACAGTTTTCACAGCGTGTTGATCTTCTGTTTGTAAAGTTTATTTTGGATTTTATTTTCCTGTGTATTTCATTACCGGAGCTAAACCTGTCCCCATTTCTCTTTAACTAAATCATTCGATAACTTTCCTGAAGTCGATTCAGAGACGTGTTTCTCTGCGTGTTGTTCTCGAGTGACTGAATGTTTACACAAAATAAAACACAAATAAACCCCAACCCAGTCGAAACTGAAATTCAGCAAAGTGAGTGTTTAATCCAGAGGTGTGTTTACGGTTCCTCAGGTCATTAAAGGGGAGGAAGGCGACGACTTTGCCCCTCAGACCGGATGGCCTGGACCCCCCCGAGCAGAACGGAGCCCTGAGAAATCTCCTGTAAATCAAGGTGAAGACGTTCTCCAGCAGAGCCTCCTGTTTATTCTCCAGCTCGTAGTAAAACTACCCCCCCCCCCCCACCTTAGTGCAAAGATTTTTAATAATGCTGAAAAGGTGACGAATACTTTTTTCAAGACGAGCTCCAAGTCTTTGTCATTTTTACCAAACTCAGAGTTTAAACCAGGAATCTCGGCTCCTCTGGAATGCAGAGGCTGTAAAAGGTGGGGGTTGAGCCCCAGAGGCCAAAATCAAGCAGTGTTTAAGCCCAGACTCATGGTTGCCAGATCTTAAATGTTAAAGTATCGTACCAGCAGTTTAAAATTATTGTATTTTGAGAAAATGTAACAATTTCCATTCAGACATGCTCAGAAAATCTGATATAATAACACAGATGATCACAGACTGTTTATATTATAGTGTATATTAATACACATGCAGCTTTCTGCAGACACTGTGTTATGGACTTCTGTGCTGGACCAGACTCTTCATCTTCTCCTGATGTTTTTTAGACTCGGCCTGATTTTTCAGAACTGATCTCTGCTACCATTCAAACAGAAATCTTTACTGTTAGTGCGGCTACAGGCTTTAATCCCTCAGTAAAACTGGGGAAGGGTCTTTCTCCCATTCATGTCTGTAAGTCTGATGGTGATGTTCCTCTCTGCGTCTTCCGTAACTGCAGCTCCAGCATACAAATCTGTACCTAAACCGCTCATCACTGATTAATGTGTGGGTCTCCATGCGTTTCATTGTGCGTTGATTGGCTGTAAAGACGCGTGAGACGACTGAGCATAAAAAAGCCGAGTCTGTAGCTTGCTGTGCTAACGAAGTAAGTTAGCCATCAAACCAAGCGCTACATTATCGTCCATTATGAGATTTTTTGTTGATCATACAGAGAGTAACATTATCGTACGTCTGGCAACACTGTCCACACTGCTCTTTGAATGGAGCGCAGTACAGGACAGCCAATCAGAACAGAGGTTATTTACATATATCAATCTTAAAGGCACAGTAACGAAAACAGCCTCAGTTTCATTTTCAGGGATAGAGAGGTTGGAAAATAGTCAGGAGAAAAATTCAGTACATAAAACCACACACAGGAAATAATAAAATGCCAGGCTCTTTATGTCCTATGACAATATTTCATATTTTAATCATTTTTCTGTTTTAATGTGAGCCTCTTTTCCAGATCCAGTAACGGCAGATATTCCCTCAGGCGGTTCGGACCGGTCCTGTCCTGCAGTGAACACTCCCGAATACATCCCCCCTGTGGAAGAGCTGGAGCCCACCAAGGTAGAGCTTCTGGAGACCACTGTGAGCCAAGAGGAACCCAGCGGAGCGGTAAAAAGCAAAGATGCCTGTGACCCGCTGTCCGAAATTAAACCGGTGCAGTTTCGGCTCAGCCAGACGCCATCCGACTGCAAACTGCTGCAGCCCTGCAGCGTACGCCTTGTCAACCTGCTCCTGATCTCCAGGGCCAGAACCCGGGGGGCCACGGCCAGGGGCCACGCCCCCACCGCGCCCAAAGACCTCCGCCCCCACCAGCGCGCCCACACGGGACGGCGGCTGTGTTGCTTCACCGCGTGCGAGAACGGCGTGTGGCGCCTGCAGGGGAACTCTCCTCACCGGAGCGCGCTCTGCTGCAAGATCTGCGGCAAGAAGTTCAAGCGGCGGAAGATCCTGCGGCGACACGAACGTTTCCACACGGGCGAGCGGCCATACTCCTGCTCCCGCTGCGGAAAAACCTTCGCGCTGCGCAAGAGCATGCGGCGTCACGAGAGGTTCCACACCGGAGAGAGACCCTACCGCTGCCCGAACTGCGGCAAGGGCTTCAGACTCCGAGAAAACCTGAAGGGCCATCTGCGCTTCCACACAGGGGAGAAGCCCTTCACCTGCACCTTCTGCTCCAAAGGCTTCCGGATCCAAAAGAACCTGGACAAACACACCTTAATACACACCATACCGGGGACCCCCTACCCTCAAATAAACCAAACACTCCAGAGTTCATAACATTCAGAAAGCTGTCCTGACCCCCGACTGGTTGTACAGTTTGTGGAGTCTTGTAGGACACGTCTTTTAAAAAGGCTGGTCTTCAAACCAGTGCCCTTTAAGAAGGTCCACTTTTCCCCTCCCACCTAAATCTCCATCAAAGAATCTGGGAGTTAACAGAATGGCGGCTGTACTTCCCTGCTTTACCTGGACCAGAAGCCTCTTTTGTTCTGAAGGTGGGATTATTACAGTCTGCATCTTTACTCTGGAAGATGTGCTGTGATGCTGAGCAGCACTGTGCTGTACTACTGTACTAATGTTCAACCAGTAAAGTCTCTTTATCATACCATATTTTACCCTGTTTAGTTTACAAACTCAACAAAAGAAATACAGCTACTCCATTTTCTTCCACCGGCTGTAAAGTGCTGTATTAACTTTCTCAAACAAACAAATCTTTCCTTGGTCATATATAGTACTGTGCAAAGTTTCTAGTATTTTGTGTATCTGTTTATTTCAGATTACATTCTACTGGGATGTCAAATTTACACTAGTGCAGCTTGAATTTTATTCTTTTCTTCAAAGATTAAAACTTATTTTGATGCAGTTTTGTTAGTCCACCATCTCATTAATCTAATTCTTTAAGGTCATGAGAGAGAAATGGCAGCTGAGGTGGGTGTGGGTAGTTGCTTGTGTGGGGAAGAGGAACTTTGGGAACAGGTTTTTCACCAGAGGATGGAGGATTTATCATGTCATACAGGCACCCCAAAAATAGTTTTTTTTTTTTAAATAATTGTTGAGGTTTCATTTTCTGTTTCCCCCCCGACTGAGTTTGTGTAAAAAAAAGTGTTTTGGCCTTTGTGCCTCTTGGTTACTGTATTTGTATGTTGGTCATCTTTTGTCTAACACTGTAGTTTTTTTGGTAGTTTTGTTCCATTAGGATGGACTCTCTTCAGGCAGAAACATTTTTCTAAACACATTGTGATGCCAAAAGGTTTTGAGCAATAAAAGATTTTTGATACTGGGACAGTGTGATGCTTCACAAGAACCTGTTATATAAGATCCACTGCAGACTAGACAGACAAGACCATCAAACTTCACAAACAGTAACAAACTGACTCACTACCAAACACTACTTTTAAACAATCTCACAATCATGGTCATACCCAAACTAAACGCACGCATTCACTATCACATCCTATTAAAGACGAACAATTAAACATCCACATTCAGTATGAAACAGTATTAAACCCCCGCATTCACTATCAAACGGTGTTCAACACCCCCCACATTAACCATCACACATGGTGTTAAACCCTGGAATTCACCATCACACGGGGCATTAAACCCCCACATTCACCATCACACTGTATTAAACCCCTGCATTCACCATCACACACTGTCATTACCAATCATTCTAAAACTTACATTCACAAACACACTGGTTTGGTGTTTTAGTGTGACCCTGAGTTTAAATGATGCTTAACTGGAACTAAGGGGCCCAACGTGAGCCAAGAAAATGACCAAGCCACCCCAGCAGCAGCCTGTAGCGCTGTTTACTAAAACCTCTGACCATCCGAACAAGAAACCCAAACTCTTCAGTTCAGGCGTTCTTTGTCTTTTGTCTATTCATGGCCAGCCTGTGAACTGCAGCCTGTTTGATTTCTCTGCCAAGAGAGAAACCCTTTGAGATCTTCAGCTGCTGGATGTGTGGTGTGTGTTCAGAGATGCTCTTCTGCAGACCTTGGTTGTAATGGATGGAGTTACTGTGTCCCGTCAGCTCCAATCAGTCAGAGTTGGTCACTTTGTCAAGGAAAAAAACTCGTGAAACAATTTCTCAAAACAGAACAGAAAAAAAATATTTCAACAGTGCTAAGATGTTTTAAAACATACAGGACATTATAACAGTGAATGATGTACATTAATGACACCACCGAGCACCAGAATACCAGCCAAAGATTCATCAGAAGCTATAACTTCGTTTTCTCCAGAGAAAAACATGCTGGTAAACTTTAGTTTTGTGAAGTAATTTCTTCTACTTTCCACATTTCAAAATTCATGTCTTGCATGAAAGACTAAAAATACTTTAGACCCATTTGCTACCATTAAAGCAGCGGCTCGAGGGCGCCCTCTAGAGTAATGGGTAGGCTAGTTCTGCACCAGATCGCCTTCTTCCTTCCTCACTCCTCCACATGAAGATAAATAAAATTTCTCCTAGTGGCTGGAAATAAAATGACCGTAACAGCATGATTGTGATGTACCCTTTAATCCTCCAAATACACAATGTTTGCAGATGAGGGTGTGAACAGTTCTGCCCGACCATAAACTGGCATTAAATTCAGATCCACCGCAGCCCTTACCTCGCTCATGCCCGCCTGCTGTGTTACAGACAAGAAATACATCACTGCAGCGTTACAGTTGAGGACAGTGCAGCTTTAACGCAAAAAGACTTTAGGAAAATGAGAACCAGGCTGTTTTATGGTAGATTGTAATTCATGTTTACATCACAGAGACAGCTGGAGTCAGTTCAACAGGAATAAACTCAATTTTTGCATCATTGCAGGCATATTACCAACTCTACACTGAACAATAAACCCATTAGTCCCGGTTTCAGTATCTAACCCCCAAATTTACCCACTGCCCCCCCAACCCTCCCAAAATAGAAAAGAAAATATACACCCAGTAAATGAAAGCCATGTTCTTCACTTAGTGAACCAGGCGCGCGAGCGGCCGCAGTCAGAGGAGATTGAGGTACCACCATGGCTCAGCTCAGGTTAGTATATAAATATGTTCTCTTCAGCGTAACGTTCAGACAGTCCAGCCTGAGGGTCCCCCCACAGCCACGGAACACGAAGGGAATGCTGAATGATGATTGGACAGACATGAAGGACGCACAGTTTAATTTAGCGGGCGTGGAGTTTACAGGTCGGGCCGAGTGAGGAACCGCATGGAGTCAATCAAACGAAAGATGCCCCGTCAACGAAAACTACTTAAGACAACTTCGCAGAGACTGAAAAACTCAATCATAATTCCTCAAAAAGCAACAAGAAATAATAATAACAATAATAATAAAGTTGTGTTTGTTTAGGCGGTGGACACAATAAAAAGAATGTCATGATATCAGGGGACTACACCGAGGGGACGCGGGACGTGGTCAATCCTCCGAGCTCGAGGACGAGTCGGAGTTTTTAGGCGCCATGATGACATCATCCAGAATCGCCTCCCTGTCCGAACTGTCGTAGCCGCCCTGCGACAGACCGTCCCCTCCGTCCATGTCCAGAGAGCCGGCCTCCATCTTCACGTCGTACGCCGGCGTCAGGAAGTGGTGGGAGGTGATGCTGCTGCCGTCCAGATCTTCATCGTCCATCATGTAGGCTCCGTCAGAAACCAGCGTCTCGCCCTCGCCACCCCCCAGCAGGGGGTCGGACTGGGCCGAGGGGTGCGAGAGGTAATGGTGGCTCTTTTTGGGGTAAGAGTGCAGAGTCAGCAGCCTGTGGAAGAAACTTTCCGGCAGGAAGCCCTGAGGAAGCAGGAAACACTCGGTTAGCAGCGGTTCACTAAAAAAAAACTCCTCCCTCTATTGTCTCTGATTTACACTGCAGACCACAAATAACCAATATGCTGCTTTTTCAAAATATATATCACAGGAAACAGAAATATTTAAATGTAACTGACTGGTTTTCAGTATTTAATCTGCAAAAACACATTCTTTCTCCACTAAAGACTGAAACTGCTGGAGACACTCGTCAGGTCTGTCTTTAGTGACCGACTTTCACTTTGTGTTGATCCTGAAGAAAGAAAAGCATCACTCAGTTCTTCAGTATCACACAGTTCCTCCTGGTTTACGGACCTCTAGACTAAATTTCCTTTTTCAGCAGGATCACGATCCCAAACTCCTTCAGAACTGCTCCAAAACACAACGCGGCTTTTCAATACACGCGGGTGCTCTTGGAACACAACCCCCATGAAAAGCGAGGCATTACTGTACATTACATTTCATTTTAAATGTTAATCTGTCCCAAATGCCAATGACTCAACACACATCAAAAGACCCAACACACATCAAAAGACCCAACACACATCAAAAGACCCAACACACATCAAAAGACCCAAAACACAACACGATTTGAATTCCTTCAAGAAAGGAAGCCAACGGTTGAGGAGCAGCCTGTACTCCCTCCCCGGCCGAGTGTTTATGGGAGCCGTGAACTAACCGAGCTGCGAACAGTCTCTGCCCATTCCGGCGCTACAGCGTGATCCGGATTCTCCTCCAGATACTCCCTCAGGTCCTGCAGAGCCGGTCCATACACCCCACCGTACTGACAACAGAGACACAGTCCGAGTTAAACAGAATTAAACAGGCCATCGGCAAAACACACCATTCAGTACACCTTTACAGCACGGTTACATTAATCCAAGCAAATTATATGATTTCTGTTCAATTACATTGTGAAAACAAAAAACATATGTATAAAATGTTACTCACAAATAAACACAAGAAGCACTGGCCTCAACTAAAACAGACTAATATAATCTTGCACCATGATCAGACAGGGATTCAAAATGAACAGCACTGTGTTGGATAATTATCTCAGGAGTATAAAGATGGAAAGGAAGGGAACCTTCTTGCCGGTTCTCAGGTCTATGACTTTAACCCTCTCACTGCCAGTCAGGGTGAGATCCTTCTCGATCCTCTTCTTCCTCCTCTTCCTCTTGGTTCTGTTCACCAGCAGCTGCACAGCAGGCCGTAAGAAAGGATTATAGAACAGTTCTGGATAATTTCACACGATCATCACAGCAATTACACACAGCAGGGCCTGAGAGAACAGCCAGCCATTTAAGAATTTAACGTGGGGCGGGGAGGTTCTGCCTGTGGGACAAACGCACTTTGCACTGTTGTGTGAGAAGTCCAGCTGTGGTCAGTCTTCATATATTATAAAGTCCAGCTGGACTTTGTGGGGGAACTAACCGGTAATGATGACGAAAGTCTTCCAATAACCTAAAAGATTCTGCTCGACGTATCGGGTGACTAAATCAAGCTTGTGAACTGAAAGAGTGAACTGTGAGTCAGTGGTTTGAAGTGTTCGGGGTTCCTGACCTCCAGCATGTCTCCCTCCACCTCATAGTCTGGGTTTGCTTTGAGCCAGCTGGGCAGGTCCCTCTTCCGGGTGGCGTGAAGAACTCCTCCCGAATCTGCCAACTGAAACACGGCACATGTGAAACCTCCAGTACGGAGCTCCAGAGGGTTTGTGAGGCTGGAAAGTGAAAATACGTGGTTGTACCTCTGGGTCCTTACGCTTCCGCCGGCCGCTGGCCTCCCCTGCTGAGCCGTTGGGGAGGAGAGCCTGTTTGGAAAAGGTCAGCTTCAGCCCTTCCTCCTAAGAGGGAAACGGAGAATTTTAGAATAAACTGGAAACAGGATGTATCTGCTGTGACACCAAAACTACAACTCCTAATTCATTTTCTACCTCTGAGGGACAAACAAGCCGTTTTTTAAGACTAATGTATGTAACTATTCTCTTCTCTGATTGGTCTCCTGGTGTTACAGCTCTTACAGTACAGAACAAGGAGCTGAAAAGGCCGTTTTATTTCCAGCCTAGTTTCTATATAAGGCCTGTATGGATTTTCTTCCAGAAAAGAGATATGGGTCTTTTAATATATTGATTACTAGGATTGATTTTACTGCTACATTTTGTATTTCGTCCATATCCTGCAGCCCTGTTTTGTGCACCACCACAGTCTCCAGTATCCAAATGCAACCCTTTGCTCACTTTCAGGAGTTTGACAGTAAACTCTGTGTCCTGTGCGTCTGTTCCATCTCCAGAGAGGGCGCTGTTGCCTCTGCGGGACACGCGGGTGTACCCCAGGTCGTCCCCGAGCCCGTGCTCATCAGACGACAGAGCGAGCTGAGGGTCCGAGGCGTACCGGCGGCCCGACTGCCAGTGCCCCGACAGAACCAGCGCACAGAGGTTATCGATCCGGTTGATCAATATACGATCCTGGAAAGAAAGAGTCTGTAAATAATCCGCTCCAAAGCAAACATACCGACCACCAGGACGGCCTTTACAGTAAAATCATCTACAGTGTGTGAAACACCGCCTTGGTTCCAGCAGCAGTGTGCGTCTATTCCTCAAAAAAATAAAATCCTTTCCCTTCCCTTGACTTCTCTTAAGCTTATGTTGTTCTCTATGGCTTATATATAGTTGGGTAGGTGTTGGCTAATTATTGTTTGACAGTTGTATAGATGCACCGAATGTGCAGTATTTCGGTTAAATAGTTGACACGGATTTAAGCTGTTTTTCAGGTAAGAAACAGTCGCTCTGGATAAGAGCGTAAGCTAAATGCCATAAATGTAAATGTATTCAGTTTTTGTTTGATTGATCAAGGACTGAGTATTGATCGTTGAAGAATCAAGATTTTTTTTGTGGTCGAGTCACCACTTTAACCGGAGAGAGAGAGAGGGCGAGTGGACTCTCAGACTTCAGGACACTAAAGCTCAGGTCAGGCATAAAAAGTCGAGAGTAAAAAACTCGCTATCAGGCGAGAGTGGCTCTGGGATCCGAGACAGTGAGTTAACCCTGCCCCCCCTGGTTCAGCGGTAAACACGGTTTTGAAGAGGCCCTGGTTCGAATCCACACTGTGATTAATTTTAGGCCCTTTAAACCAATGTCTGTTTCCAAATGTCTGTTTTTATTGTAACTAAGCACTCACACTTCACACTTTCTCACAGAACTGCATCTGGTTTTATGAAAAAAGGAAAGCTGGGAGTACCTTGGGCCAGTCGAGGCGGTGCGAGTCGCTGAGGGACTCTGGTGGAGCGCCATCCTGAGACGGGGTGAAGGAGAGTGTGCTGTTCTCTTCATCCACGTCACAAATCTTAAGAGTTGCTGCAGAAAAACAGAGAAACGTCCTTCAACTCCCTCAAATTCTATTTACAGCTTATTAATATAAGACTTTATGCACAAACACTCAAAGCAGTTTTACGTGACCAGTCTCCTTTAATCAGTTTTACTCACAGACTGATATGTAAATGACCTGTGTTATGATAGGCTGCGTAGGACCTCATTCAAAAGGAAGTCTGAGCCGAATCAGAAAACATTCCTTGTGTGTGAACAGGCAGTGCAAAACTGCTGGACGAATATTTTTATGACAACGGAATTTAAACGGTTTTGGTTTTTGCTGTGTAATGCACAGACGTGGATGCACTGGGGATGGAGTGGGTTTTTTAAAGATAAAAAAAAAAAAGATTTCAATTCAAATTCAAAAGGGGGAAAATTCTGTTTTTTCATGATATGGACCCTCAAACGTGTGATTAATGTTTAAATAAAAAAAGGTGTACAATACACTTCTTATAGTCCCTTTTGATGTAAAGGTCTGGCGTCCCATTACTTTTGTCCATTCAGCGCTTTTGTCCTTGGCTGAGTGTTATGCGGCGTCATGCGTCCCTTTACTTTTGTTCATATTGTAATGGGACCCCGGCGTCACAGCTGGCATGCAGCCACGAGCACACAAAAAAGCTGCAATTATTATTGTTTTATAAACAGACCCTGTTTTCTATTTAATAAAACGGCAATTAAACACATTTTGATCATTTACATGGGGGTTCACTAACGGGTGGTGATGATTTCATTTAACAGATTTCTAAATCTTGCAAGCACTACAGAAACGTTACCCATCATCATCACTGTGAACATCTTATCTACACACGCTGGAGGACTTTATTTACACCTTCTCAGTTTAAGGAACCCCTGTTTAAAATCAGTCCTCTCATCACCACCCTGGCACTCACTGTTACACCAGATACTCCAGTTTATGTGACGGAGAACAGCACATGGGTATAGGCTCTATTAGAAAAGTTCAGTTAAGATTAGTGTTGCTTTCATCAACGAAAAGTATTTATCATGTGACAAAAATAAGACAACGTAAATGCTGGTCATGTGACGATAACTTAAATGCTGGTCATGTGACAATAACTATAACGAAATATATCCTGTAATATTGTTGACGAATAAGAACGAGACTAAATGTGGTTTACAAAATTAAAACTACGCTAAAATGTTGACTAAAACGAGACGAGACATTATTTCCTGTACGATAGAGAGGGAAGAAAAAGCGTTGAACGGGGTTACGTCCCAATACTCCGTGTCTGGAATGAATGGACAGTATTCTATATATATGTTTATAAGGTAACAATAATATAACAAAAAGAACCGTGTTTGAATTGTGAAATAGTTTTTAATTTTAAATTTTGTCTATGCTATCTACTATACTATATTGACTGGGTTAAACAGAATTGCATTAAATAAAAAGAGGCTAAAAGACAAACTAGACTAAAATAGTTCTGACTAAAGTAAGATTAAAATGCTCAGACTTTTAGTAGACTAAAACTTGACTAGACGAAAGAGTTTAGACGCGACTAAGACTAATAAAAACTAAAATGAAGGCTTGGCGCAAAGACTAGACTAAAAGTAAAATTAAGACAGGCTGGCAAAAACAACACTAGATAAGATGCAAGTGATCCCAAACCCAATCCCAGCAGTGAGAGAATCAGAGACGCTGCTGCAGTGATGAGCTGATAACGGCGGTTCTGAGGCGGCACAGGAAGGTGTAAGGCTCGCTCTGATCCGGTAAGAGTCTACTCTCAAGGTCACATACTTCAGTCATATTGTACCTTCTACATTATTTGCTCAAAATGAAATGCAGAAGGAAATTAAAAAAAAAGAAAGAAATCCCACTCACAGATCTCACCTTGCTCCCGCTCGGCCTCGCTGTCTCCGCTGTCGTCCGAGCTGCCAGAGCGATGAGAGGACGTGGACGAGTCCGAATCAGAGTCAGAGTCCGAGTCTGAGGGCTCGCCCCCGACAGCCTCGCCTTCTTTCCGTCCTCTTCCTTTACCCCCCCTGTCTCTGTTCTTCTTCCAGTCCCAGCCGAAGGGTCCTCTGGAGGACAGCGGCGTGGACAGAGAGTCCGACTGACACACCGCCTCCATCCCCAGCAGTCGGGCCTCGTCCTGCATCCTCTCCTCCTTAATGCCGCTCTTCTCCAGAGGCTGTGTGTGGGTCAGGACAGCAGGGGGCGCCTGCTGGGTGAGGAGGTACTCCTGCCGGGCCTGGCCGAAGGAGAACTGCGGGTCGGGGAAGACTGACTGCTCGGTGCGGCTCACGCCGTGGTGGGACGCTCCCAGCAGCAGCTCGTGGTCGTGCTGAGGGATTCGCCACCAGGCCGGCAGGTCAGTGCTGGCCGGCGCGAGGGACAGCCGCTCCTCCAGAGACGGGTGGGGCAGGACGCGCTCCCGCAGGCGGCACAGCAGGCTGAGGCGGTACAGCGTACGGGACGCCCGCTCCTCTGTGATAGGCGCTAAAGACTGGGACAAGTCCTGAGACTCTGCAGGAGGACAAAGTCAGAGTCAGGCTCCGAAATCCAGTTACCAGATTAACCTACAATATTTAAACCTGAACTCAGCACTTAGTGTATAAAGTACAGCGCATTTTCTGGTGAGTTTAATTTTGACACTATACTTTCCTTATACTATATTTTGTATTGTATTGGAGTAGAGGAAGCAGTCAGTTAAGTTAAGAGTGTTAACATCACCGGTCAAAAGATTCCTCTACCAACTTAAACTCAGCAAATAATCAGATTTTAGAATTACATGCAAGCTAATAACCTCAAATACATCAAAGAGGTTAAGTTTTACGTTTACACAAGAAATCATGATTGATCTAATTTCTAACTAAATAAAAACGTCAGTAAGCAGAACCTGAAGAGTCCGTACCCTCTCCTCGGCCGGGCCGCAGGTGACACACCCTCCGGCACATGGCCACGAAGCAGCGGAAATACCGGCTCAGACTCTCGTCCGTCTTCTTCTCCAGCCGAGCGAAGGAGCGGAACCGGGTCCAGTCCAGTTTGGTCTCTTCACCCTCTTGGTCTTCCGACTCTGTCTTTATCCGCTGCACCCCGAACGTGGACACTACCCGGTAAAAGTCGCACTCCTCCCTACGGGTCCACCTGAAACACACATGGGCCACGGCATAAAGGAACCGAGCCGGACGGCATAAAGGAACCGAGCCGGAAGGTGTAAAGGAACCGAGCCAGACAGCGTAAAGCAGGAACCGAACCGGACGGGGTAAAGCAGCATTTCCCTGCATTTAATCCATTCAACACGTTTCACCCCTTCACCAAGTCAAGCAGGGGCTGCCACCAACGAGGGTACCTCAGTGGTGCTGCTAGCGGTCCTGGGATTCAAACCCACGACCTTCTGATCACAGGGTGAACTCCCTAACCACAAACTCATCCCCTGACAAACCGATCAGAAATCTGAACACAGAAGACACCAGCTGTTAATGGACTAGATGTTAGAGGTTTCGGTGCAGAAAGAGAAGAGGCAGGACGAACCTCTGCTGCCGTTCCTGTCGCGCAATCTCTTTCAGTTTGGTGGCCTGTTCACAGCGCCGCCGTCGCCGGTCACCTTTTTCTGCCGCTTCAATCTTCAGCTGCTCTCGCCTGTAGCTGCGCTGGTAAGCTGTGATCAGCCGCCGCAGGCGAGCCGTGAGCGACGAGCTGGTCGGCCAATAAGAGGACGTGGAGGACGACTGAACCTCCAGTGGAACCGGAGGGACGTGATCGTCCACACAGATCTCATCCGCGTTCCTGGAGTCACCCTGGGGGTGAAAACACACATGTTTGGAACAGAGCCAGGCAATAAAACATGCATCATAATATAAACACCACAATCTAATCACAGACGTTTTCTGTTACTGTGTGACAACAAATCTTTTACATTTTAAATTAAACTGCAGTGTATCCGCTACACAAAACGTGCAACAATCGGTCACATGCTGCTTCAGGACCGCGGGGGAAGAGGGAAAAACCAAAAACAAACGGGGTACGTCCTAAACTGCCTCCTACACTAGCGCTTGTTAAAAAGGAATAAAAAAAAAATAAATAATAATAATAATAATGACTGTAGTACATAAGGAGTGTAATCCGTGGTGTGGATCTTCAGCTCACCTCTCCGAACAGTTCTTTACTGTGTCTCATCACAGGCCTGAACTCCGGGTCCTCCGAATATTTATCAAAGTCTCCTCTGCAAAACAAAGCACAGCAGATCAGCGAGAGGAAGAGGAGGAGAGGAAAAACAGTAGAGCTGAGACAGCGGCATACCCGTCTCCCAGGTCTGGGTCTGCTGAGTGCTGCTCGGCCTTGATCTCCTGATCATCAGGGCGGCCACATCTCTCCAGGAAGCACAGGCAGGGATCGGCGCGCATGGTGGTGTACATCTCATACCCTACCAGAGAGAACAGGTGGGGGTTCCACAGACATCACAACTTCACACCTCAGGACACGTCATACCTCAGGATGCTTCCTGCCCCAGGACACTTCCTACCCCAGGACGCTTCCAGACTATCCTCTACAGCAGATAAAACTATCGTGCACAGAAGAACCGTTTCAGTGTGTTCTCCAGTGAGAAACATTAATGAGGGCAAGGGCAGGTATTTCTGGGTGAGGGCAGTTCGCTCCACCCATTTTCAGCCGACCTTAACCGTAAATGTCTTGGTAAGAGACCCTCACCCATGGTTCAAGGGTAAAACATGGTTCTGAATAAAGAGCGTCAGAAGAGGCGCCTGGTCGAGACCCCACTGTTTTTTTCTGCAATATTTAATTTTAAAGCACCTACACCTAAACTGTTGTGGAAATGCACCTAGTTTGGATTGTATCGATTGATGGAGAAAGTTGATATTTATATATCATACATGAATGTCCTCAGTAAGGTCACCTGGCCGTCAGATCTAGTCTAGAACCACAAACGCTCAGATCAGATCTGAAAAGATCACCAGGAATCCTGAAAAATAGAAACCTGGCCAGAACTTCATCACAGCCTTCGCTGTTCTGTGGTTCCTCCATGTTCCTGCAGCCCTAGGTGCGTTTGCAGCCTGTTTCAGCCGGACCTCATTTTGAGCCCCAGACTGTGATTTATTAAATGTAAATAAAAATCGGCTCACCGTGTTTGAAGACCCCGATAAGCAGACAGCGGTCAGCCTCTGCGTCCCACCAGCCTGAGGGAACGTCCTGCTGCTCCATTTCAGGCAGCCAGATATCAATATCCCTGCAAAACACAACAGCCAGTCAAACACACGCGTGTGCAAATCCACCAATCAACCGCCTGCAAACAAAACACGCCTGCATCAGACCTGCCATCAACTCCCCGCAGCACAGAATCCGCATGTTCTCCAATCACCTCCTGTTTCAGATAATACAGCATTCGAACTCGCAGCAACACCCTGAGAGAGAAAGACAGAGCAGAGACAGATACAGAGAGAGAGAGAGAGAGAGAGAGAGACAGAGACAGAAGGGTGAGGGCATTAAAGAAAGGTCTAAAAAAAACTCTCACAGAAGGTTTTTACATTAAATTGATCTGAATACACTCCAGGCTACATCACAGGAACTCTTTAAACGCTGCCCTGCTCCTGGACACCCTGGCAGGGTAATGGCAGGTTAACCTGAAGGGCCGTGAGTGGAGACTCGTACTTGTTGCACTGGTGTTTCAGGTGTTTGCGGTAGCTGTCGTCCAGCAGAAGCGTATCGGGGTTGTACTTCCGGATCCACTCGACCTTCTGCACGTCGAAGGAGCTCTGGGTCTTCACTCGCTTCCCCTTCCGGCCGCGGGGGACGGGGATGGACAGACCTGCACACAGAGCGCAGAACATCACTCACAAACGCCCAGGACCACAAGCCCCGCCCACTCGCCCAGTGTTTTTTGTTTTGTTCTTCTTAAAGCTTGTACTTTTATTTCTGTAAATTAAATGAGTTTATTACTGTATTTACCTGCTTATGCCAAAGAAATGGCGCCGCATGAATTCCAGTCCAGTCTATACAGGAGTAACATCACTATTTACATTCTAGCACTGCGGGAGACGGCAGTTCAGTGTAAACTGTGAACTGTGGGAGCATATCTGTGGGTATATTTAGGGTTTACACTATAAAAATAGGCTTTTTTTTTTAAAACCACATCACAATTTCACAAGTGCGGGCGGCGGGAAGGGCTGCACTGAGGAGCTCATTCAAGACATTTCTGTGCTATTAAAGTGAGATGGAAGAAGCAGCAGCTCGGCTACAAAGAGGAAACCAAACAAACTCCTGATGCAGGGAGACACAATCTCTGTTACTACAGAGTTCCACTGAAGAACCACACGTCACTGTAAGACTCATACACTACATTGACAAAAAGTATGTGGACACATGACCACAAGTGTAACTTCATGAGAACATCAAATCCACTCATCTCCAACTGTTCCACTCTTCCATATTTCCATTAGAAAGGCAGAGCTCACGAGAGCTGAAGAGCTTCATGGCTCCAGGTTAGATCTTTTACAGTTTTTTTCTAGACTGATAAAGAAGAACTTCAGACACCAAATGAGAAACTAGAAGCTGCAGACACCTTTACAACCAGTCTCACAGCTGACTACACACACACACACACACACACACACACACACACACACACAGGACTGATGAAGAGAAGTTTCTTTTCGGTGCAATATTCTGTTAAATCTGCATTAAAGCACACAGTGAGTCAGTTCAGACAGAAGGTGGGCGTGAGGGGTGTGGCCGTACCGGAGTGGTTCAGGAGGGAATGCGGTTCCTGGCCGTTCTCCGGAGGAGTGATGAGCTCCCAGATGAAGCTCTTGATGTTCTCGTCTCCACGGTAGTGCAGGAGACAGAAGACCAGGATGACCCTACAGATGGTCTCCACGTCCTTCTCCCCGAGACGCCGCTTACACCGAGCGTGACACAGGATGTCCCGCCAGCGCCCCCACCTGGAGATACATGGAGGAGGCTGTGAATAACGCTGTATATGAACTACAATACATTCCATTTCTGCAAGAAAATATGAAGTGTGACTGCATGGTTGCTATAAAACCAGTGTTTTGAATAACAAAGATTGACGGTAAGGAAAAAAAAAAAAAAGAGATAAAAGAATAAAGAATATTTAAAGAATATTTTAGTTTTCTCCAAAATTCAATACAGGCTCAGAGGAGAAGCGGCAACAAATTCCAGCTCTAATAATAATAATAATAATAAAACTAATAACGGCGTCACAGAGTCAGTTTTCCATTATGGTAGTGTTGAAACGCGCCGTACCCGTAGATCAGCAGGTGTTTCTCCACTCTGAAGCAGTCTGTTCGCCCATAGCCTCCCCCGGACTGGCGGTCGGAGCGGCGGGACGCTCGGGCCTGTCGGGAGTTATGGGGCGGGTATTCTTCATCGCTGTCCAGGTCCGAGATCTCGCCACCTTCACCACGCAGAGAAGAGAACTGCCGGGTCTGCTTCCGCACGCGCGGCGTATCGATCACAAGCGTGTTCTACAGAGAGACAGAAGGGAAGAATTAGATTCTATTCTTACGTGTGCTATATGTTCTCTACTTATGTTCTCTGTTCTCCACTTTTCCTCGACCTCCCACCTTCCTGTTGATGCTGTCCAGGTCTATGTCTGCTTTCTTGGCCCACTTCTGCCAAAACTCTGGGTCATCCAGAGCAATGTCCGTCCTGTTCTCCGACGCCACAAAGCTGGCCTTGGAGAAGGTGGAGCCCTTGCCCTCACTCTCAATGGTGATGGTGGTGGCTCTCCTCTGGAGGATCTGGTCGATGTCCTCCTCACAGAAGCGGCTGCCCTCGTCGTTCTCGTCCATGATGGCAGCGTACGCTCCTTTCCGCAGCAAGTCTTCGATTTCCTTCTTGGAGAACTGCTGGATCTGGAGCAAGCAACATTTCTTTTTACTTTTAAAGTCATTATTCTTCCCTCGGTTTTACTTACAGAATAACTGAATATTGAATACAGGATGTACTGGACGGCTGTCTCACCCCGTTGACGTTGCTGTCTTTACTGCCACTCATGCTCTGAAGCACAGCTCTGTCCAGCCCCAGTTTCAGACTGGCTTTGTCCAACATCTCCCGCTCATACGAGTTTCTAGTGATCAGTCGATACACCTTCACTGCCTTAGACTGACCGATACGGTGACAGCGAGCCTGAGCCTGGAGGAGGAGGAGACATCAATGAAAGGGTGTCTTACATTAATGCCATGAATGTCAGGAGGCCTGGCTTTCCATACAGCTTACAGTCTGATTTACAGCCACAGTTTTACAGTCAATTTCTTACACTATTCATGTAAAAAAGGTTATAAACAGCTGTTATCCATGATCTTAGGCTGAGGGGCACGTTTTTAGAAGAGAACCGAATTGAAACGTGTGAGATTGAGCTGCTGTGCTTCGAGTCTGTTTTCCTCTTTTAGCCACCTGCTTCTAAACTAGATAAGTGAGGCAGCACATAAAGCCTAATTATGTTAATTTATAAGTGTTTAACATACAAAACAGATTTAAAAGTGAAACACACAGTAAACCACTATATAAAAATTCTGCAACTACGTATCACTACATATAACAACACCTCACAGAAATCCTTTTATAAAATTTTTGATACAAATCCAAAGTATGAGCTGCTAGTTTGCTGTTTAAGTGGAGTAATGTGTGTAAGTGTTTTTATTTCATTTTCCATATTACAAAATATAATTTGCCACGTGCATCAACAATTAAGATTTTACTTAATTATTGCTTCTTATTTTTACAACACCAGTCACTCTCGGTTTATAAAGACTCTGATTGGACCTGAGATTCCACCATCTTCCACAGGAACCTGTCGGGAGGTTTTCTCACCTGGAGGTCGTTCTGCGGGTTCCAGTCCGAGTCGAAGATGACGCAGGTGTCAGCCGCCGTCAGGTTGATCCCCAGACCTCCAGCTCGGGTGCACAGCAGGAACACGAAGCGGTCTGAGTCCAATTTACTGAAGCGATCGATGGCGGCCTGGCGAAGGTTCCCCCTCACCCGCCCATCGATCCGCTCATACAGATACCTGCAGAAACACACAGCGCCTCACATTAACTCCATTTAGAGAATTCACTCACCAATTATTTCACAATTTCCACTTCTTTTGGGAGTTCAAGTGTAAAGTATCATAAAATGTGATATTATTGTGAACATTAGCTCATTGAAGAAAAAAAAAAGAAAAAAGTAAAATTATTACATTTATTCTGAAAATCAAAAATAAACAAAAAACTTCGAGTTAGAATTGCATTAACCACAGATAAGGGTCCGGACACAATCTAACATCACATTTTCAGCATTTATCCAGAGCGCCGTACGTCACAGAGGCGTTATTTTCTGACTAGAGGAGCAAAGGCCGAGCGCCCCCGTCTGAGCCCCCCATCACAGAATGATGCAGTGACAGTGAAAGTTGAGCCTCTGGCCCTGTGGAGGCTGAGTATACCTCTTGTGGATGAGGTAGTCCTCCAGGATGTCCAGGCACCGCACCATCTGAGAGAAGATCAGCACTTTGTGTCCTCCGGCCTTCAGGCGCGGCAGCAGCTTATCCAGCAGCACCAGCTTCCCAGCCGAGCGCACCAAGGCCTGCAGGTGGAAATCAGGGGCCGAGGGGTCGTACACCGCCCGCAGCTCCGCCACGATCTTCTCCTCCGCACCTACACACACACACACGGTGTTTAGTGCCCCTGGCTGCTATTTAGAGGTGTCTGCTACTGGCTGCTACTGTCGCTCAGAGCAGTTTGATGTAAAATGCAACAGGAACCAGTTCTCTGAAGCACTTAAAAGCCCTAAAATCCAGCACAGAGAAAGATATTACATTAAATGTCTATAAACAAGCTGTTGGGGGAAGTTTTATGACAGCCAAGACCATAGGTTTGGCCTAAATTAAATATTTATTTCACTTTCACATCAAAACACTCGGATTCTTTCCAAACTGAAACAGGTTTTATGGATAAAACTCAGGTTTTTTTTTTTTTTTTTTTTTTTAAGAGTTAAGTGATTCACAGGGATTGAGAGATGCTGGAAAAGCGTGCGCAGATGGTACCTGTGGTACGTGTGGGGTGTGTGTGCGCGCGTGTGTGCAGTGTGTGCTCCACACCTGTGATAAGGTACGGGTGGTTGCAGCACTTGCGGAGCTCCATCATGGTGTTGAGCAGGTTGGGCACGTTGCTGTTGGAGCTGGCCCCCAGACTCAGGAAGCTGAAGTTACGCTCCAGAATGGCTCGGTAATATTTCTTCTGCACATCGGTCAACTCCACCTTCAACACACACCACTGATCAGACTCTGTACACAACCTCTCACACAGCCAGGCTCCCTCTGACCCAATCACACCCTAAACTTCACCTGTTCAGTCTGATCTGAACATCAGGGCTTTAAATCCTGTATCAGTGAACCTCCGTAACCTTTATTAAAACTGCTGTACAGAATCACTCTCACACAGCACTGTGCAAAAGTCTCTACCCCCTCATTCCCTCATATCCTGCGCTGAAACATCTCAAATTCTCAGCCTCTCAGACTGTCTTTGGTATTCTGAGCAGATTAAATCCTCTTCATTAAGGGTTTCATCTCTTATATACACTTTTATGTTTCCATCAGATTTGACCAAGAGTCCAAAGCCAGCAGCTCCAGGGCAGGAGCTCAGGACTCTCATACCTCGATGATGGTCTCCTGCTTGGGCGCCAGGTTCTTCTCCACGTCCTCCTTTAGTCGGCGCAGCATCATGGGCTTCAGAATGGCCTGCAGCTTCTGGACCTGAAGACAGGAGAGGAGCATCCCATCAAGTACACAGTGTGTGCCTGTGTGTGTGCCTGGTGTGGGTGTGGGTGTGTGTATACAGGTGCTGGTCATATAATTAGAATATCTTCAAAAAGTTGATTTATTTCACTAATTCCATTCAAAA
>JBBPDB010000011.1:5798375-5815805 GCA_037974465.1 Brachypetersius altus
AGTAAATATAACCGGTGTATAACAGTCTAGAACCGGTGTTTACCCTCAGAACTCAGAGTGTATCAGTAAACTCTGATCTCAGTAAATATAACTGCTTGTGTTCATTTGCATGTGGTGCCGTTTTTAATCCCAGTGGTGGTTTTATTATTACATGTTTCTAAATTACAGTAACTTTGGTTCTACGTGACACAGGAACACCAAACAAAAAAAAAACCCAACACACACCGGGGGAACTTCCATATAAGGAGCTGTTTTACCCTATCATGACGATTTACCATTTATTGCTCGGATCCGTGTTCTAAGGGTTAACATAGTGATTAAAACTGGTTTGGCATTAGTGGTGGGTTCTCTGGGCACCTTGTAATCCTCCTCCAGCTGCTTCAGGCCTTTGACCTGGTGCTGAGCGTGGCTGCCCTCCAAGATACAGTCTGCGCACACATAGAGCCGGTCGTCCACGCAGTAATAGCGGAACACCTCCTGGTGGGCGGGACACCTGCGGCGGGACATGTCCGTCAGCGGCTCCACCAGCAGGTGGGTGCGGTAGGCGGGGCACTGCAAGTGAGGCTGCAGGTGCTGCTCACACAGTGAAACCTCACAGCGCAGACAGCTCTTCACTGCAGGACACGTCGCACCAGCGCCCCCCTCTGGACAGCAGTCACACACCACCTCCCCGCCCTCCTCCTGGCACTGTGGGCATGCAAAGCGCCCCCTGCTGGCGCCGGAGCCTTGAGTCTGCCCCCACATCTCCCACACACAGTTCGGACAGAAACTGTGGCCACAAGGTAACAGGGACGCTGGGCCAAACAGGTCACGACACATGGTGCATGTGACCTCTTCCTCCAGGGAACCCATAACGGAACACGTTCTGTAGAGGGAAAAGGCAGATGACAGTGGGATCACAGGTTAGAGAGAGTCTTTGCTGTCTTTCCTAATAGGAGATGATAAATTATGAAAATGAGGGCACCTAATACTGAGCCCTGGGGAACACCATGAAAACTATGTTACTTAATCTGTGTAACTTTTATAATTTAAGTCAATTTTATTGATGCAATACTTTTTAACAGTTATTGTTGTCTCAAGGGGAGGAGACAGTTCGGAATTTCATTATTCCTGTATAAATTCCAGCATAAATTGTCATGTGGAGGTTTTATAAAATATTTTTCAACTTTTTCAGAGCACTTTTGACACACTCTGAACAATAATTGTATTGATTTCGATTAATATATACTGCTCTAAAAGATAAAGGGAACACTTAAACAACACAATGTAACTTCAAGTCAATCACACGTCTGTGAAATCAAACTGTCCACTTACGAGGCAACACTGATTTACAGTCTACACTATCTGACAATCAGTGTTGCCTCCTAAGTGGACAGTTTGCTTTTACAGACGTGTGACTGACTTGAAGTTACATTGTGTTGTTTAAGTGTTTCCTTTATTTTTTTGAGCAGTATATAAATAAACAAATTTTGTTTGCATTGCATGTATTTTGACTGGAAAGAACATCTGACACACAGAATTGTGTTATGAATTGATCTACTAGACTTTTTAGTGACTTCTGACTAGCCACAAAGCCTGTTACAGTGAACCCCTTATTCAGTCAGGAGTTTAGGCTTAATGGTTAACTGAAGGTTTGGAATCAAAATCTATGTTTCCATTTCACTTGCTGCATTAATTTCTGAATGTGACTGATTCTTAGTAACATTGTGTTTCAAACGTATAAAAATAGAACAAGAAATAAACAGAGGACATGCCTGCTGAGAGCGAGGACAGCTGATGAGATAACACCAGATCCAACTTGATTAATCTCTTTCCTGAACTGACTACTTAAAAGATTTTCCATCTGATTGCCCCCTGATTAAGAGGCTGTTTAAGGAGTTCCTGTGTTTTATAATCAGGAACACTTCCAATGGTGCTTCATGCCAAATTAATTGTTTATGAAACATAAAATTAATAATACCTTCACCCTAATGTTATCTTTAAACATTTCTTATACAAACAGAGGTCCAGTCTGAGTCCTAACCGCCTCTGAACCTCTCAAGGCCTTTGGAGTGCTGAGCTATTAGAAGTCTTCATGAAAAAGAAGCACTACTGACCTTCTGTGTCCTGATGTAGAACATTAAAGTGCAGCCATTGTCAGAGAGGACCTGTTCCAGACTGGAACTCCTCGGTGTTGCTGTGGCAGGTTTATCCTGCGATAGTAAACTCTTAATCTGAGACACTGACCTCTTGCCATGGAGTCCTGCTAATCTCTGAGTCAGTCACATGACCTGCTTAGGGAAGGGTGTCATCTGGAGTCTTTAAGGTATTTGTTGTTAAAGTGTTTGTTTCATAACGACTGGTTTAGATGGATATAAGCTATTTATAAAATAAGGAAATGTCTATGACTATTGTATATATACAGCTCTGGGGAAAAATCCCACTACAAAAATGTTCAGTTTCTAAGGTTTAATCTTTTCTAGCTGCAAGTATTGTGCTGAACAGCTTTGCCTTTGTTTTTAAGAACTGCTGACAATATTTCTCTTCATTTCCAAATAAAAATATTGTTAAAGCATCATTTTAAAATCAAAATAAGAGAAATGATGCAGCATTTACAGAACCTGAATAATTCAAAGTAAACAAATCTCTGGTTCTCTCTTAAACAAAATGGCAATAATGGAACTTCTAGTATGGTTTCACCATCAAACTGGTCTCAGTGTGAGAGGAGAGAGTCGATTACAGCAGTGTTTTATATTTTTCCTCATTGAATAAGATGTGATTCAGTTGATCACTAATCAATCCCTCATAAAGCAGAATGAGGTGTTTGTGTAGGAGTGTAACAGACACTGCACTGGAATGGATTCACACTCAGAGAGATGCTGATTTCACGTTCATGTTCCAACTGTAGGCCGCTAAGGTCTGCATGAACGATCGTGTAATAACCAGAATAGCCACTAGAGAACAGCAGCTGTCTGTTCACTGCAATAGAGCCGGGTTTCTCAACCAATGGGCCGAGGACACTTTTGTTTGGGACGCGAATCTAAAATTGAGGCCATTGGTCCACAACTGGTTATTTAATATTGTCTAATGTGGCCAAGTGGGCCTTGGTAACATGCTGTGAAAGACTGGTGGACCTTAATGTTGAAAAGGTTGAGAACCATTTCACTAAAGCACTGGATCTTTATTTCAACACTGCAAACAGTGGAACAGGTCATCATTTAATTTGGTGTTTTTAAGATTTGGATAAAACTATCACTTTTATGTTCAGATTCTAGGGGCCACTTCAAGAACAAGCTACAATATACTGTCTATTAGAAAGATACTCAAATACAAATGTAGGAAAATGTTGTTTCTGTTTTTATCTTAACCTTGAAATTATGACCTCTTGTCTTTAGTGTTTATAAGAGCTGCAACTCCTCAAGGTGGCGCTGTACTGCACGTATTCACTGACTTAGAAGCTTAACTTCATGACTGTTGCGCTGAGTGATTGGAGTCCCCGCAGTTTGGAGAGCGGTGAGATTTTATCTGTTCAGGTTCAGGTTCAGATTCTACATTAAACAGGTGCCACCCAGTAAACCCGTCCACAGTCCAAGGTCTGTCCATGAGTTAGCAGGTATGTACTGAGAGAAACAGCAAAGTATTTAGTTTTTTAACTTGTACTTGTACTTTGGATTCAGTCCTGAAGAATTTTTGACATGGCGAAAGATTCACGATCTTTAAGCTGTGGAGGTTCTGCACCAATATGAAAATTAGAAAAACAAAGTTTGGTTCCCATGTGGTGTAACTGTCTGAGCTGGACCATCAAGAGATCATGGTCGCCCATCATGGTCGCTTCTGGTCTTTGGTGTGAGAGAACTGGGCGTCGGCTTAGCGGAGGTGCTGGTGGGACTCGGGGACTGGGGGAGTCCCGACAAGTTAGTAGATCTGGACATGACAGGAAAAGAATGGGGAAAATATTTCAAACATTCAAAATTGATGGTACACATACTTGTGTTGGCGATTGTGATGAAATTCCAGCCCCAGTTCCACTGATGCCTGTAGGATCCAGTGAGCTCAGAGTAGTGGTGGAACCTTCGGGGTCTTTCAGGTTCCCCAAGTTTGAGATGAAATACATATTAGCTTATATATTATCTCAAACTTGTGGTTGCTAAAAGTTATTTACTTTTAGATTGGTGTTTTGGAAATGTTCAGGTCTGTGTTTAAACATTATAATATTTATATTATATATCCTGCATTCATTTCCACTTTAGTCTCTTTCAGATATTTCCATCTTTTTTTAATTTAAAGCTACTCCTTTTTTGCACAGTCAAAAGGAGCGGTTCGGAAAACATTTAATTGTGTGTTGTACACTGTATGTATGGCAATGTATGTGACGAATAAAGAATCTTGAATCTCAAATCTTCTGATTCATTCTGGTTCATTCGAGATGTTTCGAGTTTTCTGAGTGTTTTCAGATCTTTTTGGGGCGAAACCAATTGAATGGCTCCCGCAGGGAAACGACACGGCACCACGTGATTTCACATGTAAATTACAGTAATGATGATGTCATATACAGTAACGATGTCATATTCATCCTTCTGACGCAGCATCGGCTCAGACCAGACCGTTCCCTGGAGCTCCTGCTGAATATTTAGATCTGTTTCACGTGAATGGGCTCATGCATAAACGAGGAGATGAACAGATCTCACGCTGGGTGATGAGGACTGACCCCCCTCTTTCCCCCCCAGTAGTGACTGGTTCCGCCGCTGGGTGAGGGACAGACGGACAGAGGGACTGGAGACACGCGGATGCTGCAGAGCCGAATAGTCAACAAAGGAAAAGCCTCCTCCAGTACCGGGACTGGAACTGGTGGGGTAGGGAGTGGAGGACTGGGAGGACTGGGGGAAGAGGAGGGCGACAGGAAGACGAAAATGCCCTTCTCGGGGTTTCGGTTCGTGGTATTTGATTGAACGCGGCCCGCTGCGCGAGGCGGGAGCAGGCCGGACCGGCGCGCAGTGCCCGGATGTTGATCTGCCTCCTGTAATTTCATAATCGGAGGAATATCGGGACACCTGTCTCAGGTGAGTCTCACTCCAGCCGCGTGCAGGAGCCCCGGGCTCTGAGACCGGGCACGAGTTTAATGTGTAGATGTTTTTTAAAAAAATATATATATATGTATATATTTATTAATTTTGCAGACACGCGAAAATATGAATCGGTGCTGTTTCTGAACGCAACAGGTCGTGTGAGCGGTGGGTTCGGATCCGAACCGTCTGGACCCCCAGGTGGTCTGAGGTGGACCGGGCGGTTCGGACGGGTCTGCAGTGTTAAGGGGGGGATTGGGGGGAGAGAATGCATTATGAAAACAGACTGAAGGACTGAAGGTCCTGTGTTTGGTCTGGAGGATTTTCACGGGGTGTTTGGAGCCTCGTGCCGCGGAAGGAGACAGAAGGATGTCGTTTTTACTGATAAACGGTTCCGGCCGAGCGACTCCAGCACCGATCCGGCCCATTTAGTTCATTAAGGGAACGGAATGCACGTGAGAAGAATTTTAATACGTTATCTAATGATGCATCAATGGTGTGTGGGGGTGGGTGTTTGTGTGTGTGGTATGTTATGTTTGGGGGAGTGTTGGTTCAATATATGCCAATCAAATGTGCCAGCTTTAAACACACTGTAAATACAGGAAGGAGCTTCTACGGTTCTGGAGAAATATAACTATATATATTATTATGACGTTATAAAAGAAATCATTTTACACTATTTAATTTCAGATGTTTGCAG
The DNA here is from genome assembly GCA_037974465.1 of Brachypetersius altus. NCBI lineage: Eukaryota > Metazoa > Chordata > Actinopteri > Characiformes > Alestidae > Brachypetersius > Brachypetersius altus. Next base: position 5,804,118 of record JBBPDB010000011.1, read on the forward strand.
GGCACCTGTTACCTGCAACAGAAGTGTCTTAAATCTAATAATTATATGTAATGTCATTATGAGAGAAAACTATTAAACATTTTACTTGCAGATTTCCCACTTTTGGGACTTATAAAGTGTTATCTAATTGTGTTATATTATTTTATGGAATCTTATATTATCTAATATCTTTCAGTGTCTGTGCCTGTACTGGATGGGTTTTTAAAAACGTATACTAGTGCCTGTTTTCTGAACAAGCTCGTTTAATCAGTGATCTTGTTTAAAAGAGGAGGGGGAGGGGGTAACAAATCCTCATAAATTTAGCATTTAAAAAAAATCTACTTTCTACTTTTTCAATAAATTACTTGAATTTATTTCCAGACAGACTGAAAGTACTTAAGTAAACTCGACTTCACTCTTCACCAGACTGAAAACGAAACCATGAAGGTCCGGCGAATACTTCTGCTTTTTCTTTAAATACTGTGTCAGAACCCGAGAAAACGGAGGTCCAGTGAAACTCCTCCCGTGATTCGGTTCCAGCTGCCTGAGTGGCTCGTCAGAGAAACTGGGTCTTGGGAGGATTTTTCCAGCTCTTTCACGAACACAGAACTCAGAGCAGCACATCTGGATTCGATTTTTTCAGCCCTCACCCCCAAGTTTACCATTTTAAAACTCTATAAAAGGTCTTGTTTTCATCACATCTGGTAAATTCTCTGAAATCCTGACTTTTCACAAATAAATGTGCACAAACAAATACATGGAAGCGTCTTCACCAGCTGCCCAGAAGATTTCAGTTTCATATGCAGCATTAAAACCAATGACATCATCTCCATTGTTATTTATTCCCTGATCATCTACTGATGACAGGAGGTTGGAAACTGGAGGGAGGGGGTCTGGGGGCACAGCTGTGAGAAAGAAAACTCAAAAGCTATAACCAGCTTTTTAAAATATGGAAAAGTATAATTTAATCTCATTAGAAGAATTTCAACTTATATATGTAATATTTGTGTCTGTTTAACACTGGACCGTTTATACCTGATCACCATCAGAATTATATCTGGACATTTTCCATATAATAATGCACCTGTAAACGTATCGAAAAAAGCATTCAAAACACGTCTGAGGCTCAGACCCCGTCTGGGAGGCGTTTAAGCCAAAGGTGGGGTTCATGGTGACCCAGGAGTCTCCATGACTGCGGGTGTAAGTGATAGAACTGTTCTGTGCTTTCTCTTTAAATAGAAGAGAAAAATGAGGAGCAGTGCGTTTGATTGGCTGATTCCCGTCTGACCAGCCGGAGATCCGATTTTCCAAGTTCAGATGCATGTAGCTGAAATCTGTTAAAAGATGAACAATGTTTTGGGCTGGGTAGGGTTTAAATATGATCAATTACGCTTCTCAATTCCGTTTTTTTGATTGCATAAAGGTAAAGAAAGGGAGACAAATGGGAAAAATTATCTTTATTGTGAATGTTTAGAAAGTCCCAACAGTAACAGGAGTGAAACGATAACAAAACGTAAAAAAGCCCATAAATATATAGATGCAGTTTTTAAGAACCAATAAGCAGAACCGAAATCCAGAAAACAGTGGGTTCTCGGTACTGAGTACTTTCTTATCGGTTCTAAATCGGATCCTACTTTCGCTGCCCAGCCCCAGAGGTGCCCAGATGTAAACAGGGTCTTAGAGTGATGCAGGATCTCAACTCACACTGATGGCTTCTAGATACCAAATACTAAAAATCTCCAATTTGAGAGATATTTTACTGCTCAGAATAGTAAACAAGCTCATGATGAAGTGAAGAGTACAGTTACCAAGAAAAACAGAGGCTGTAACTGAAACTGTTTGCTTTTCAGGGTTTATAATGATCATTACACTGTTCCAGAGAGATTCTGAGGCCATTATATATATAAAAGAACACAAATGACAGTTTTGATGTTTTCCCTGTTTGGCCTCTCGGCTCCCTGCTGCTGTGGAGAGCAGGTCTCACTCTGAAAAATATATTAAAATAATTTACACTACACATATTCACTGATGATCTCAGTATAAATGTACAAACACCATGGAGAGCAGCTGCACCACATCGTGTGAACTTTCTAAAAGGCCCTTCAAAGGCCTCACCTCGTTTTTAAAGCCTGTCCTGAGGGAACCCTAACACTTACATTAATCAAAAATACAGATTGTCTTGGGGTCTAGGGGTGTTCGTGAAGCACAGCTCCAAAGAACCATAATGCCGCGCTGTACAGGACCTTGTTGGCACCGTTCTTTTGTTTTTGTGTTTTATTTCTACACTTTTTTTCTCTTTCTCCTGGTTTTCCTCTCCGCCCCTCCTGATCTGAAATCCCATCCCTCCTCTTGGTTCTCGCTGAGCGAACTGCCGACCCTGTTGCCACAGCAACACATGACCGGAGACAATGAACCACAAAATCCTTAAACCTTTTCATCCACCGTTCCAGCCCCGACTCTCCCTCAGACAAACAGCCACAGGAAGCTCAGACAGACGGCCACAGACGCTCATATCTCCACACCCCTCCTAATCTAGTTGTTATTCATTGAGCATAAACTCGTTCCCACTGCCTAAAAGATTTGTGCTGCTTAGCATTGGGGCCACATTCCTGAGCAAAGCGTCACGAGGTGCTGTTTGGATGATTTAAACAAAAGGAAGAGCAAACACACTCATTTATTCAGTCCTCGTAACAAAGACTTGGGGGTGATGCACAAAGGCCTTCCTGTAACTCCAGACCCTCTAAAATTTAATCCCAAGGAGGACGTCCATTCCTGAGCTCGTACCCCCGGGTGTTTATGCCTCACTGCTTGACCACAAAGCCCCACGGAAACCATGAAGTTGTAATTACAGCACTCCAGGTGCCTCCCCTGTTAGGCCAACGCCCCTTTCCCACCTCATAAACACCAGTTTGGCACTTTTCTTTATCCTCCATTGTACATATTCTGGGTGGTCTGCATGGTAAACTGTGAAAGATGACTGGATCGTCAAAGATGCACGAAATGCCATCACTACTAAAAAATTCTCAGCACTGATTTCATGAAATTTGCTAAATTAAGTCAAAAACAATAATTAACAACAACACTTTGTAGCAAGGACATACAAGCACATCTTTGCTATTTTAGAAACCGGTTATTTGGGCTGCGTAGGCTGCGTTGGTTGCTTGGAGAAATGTCCATCTTCCCCCTTGGCCGAGGAGATAAACTTCTCCCTGTTTTGGTACAATGCTTCGTTCACATTTCCATCGATGATGTATAATGCCCCAGTACCTTTTGCAGAGAAGGAACCCCCCTATCATGATGCTCCCACCTTCTTACTTCACTCCAGTCATGATGTGGCTCTTCTTGGGCTCTTATTTCTCCAATCATGATAAGCTGAATTACTGTCAAAGAGTACTGTTTACGTCTAAAAGACAATTAGTTGTCTATTATCCAGCTGAATATTATCAAACCAGTTTGATAATCAAACTGAATAAATGTTTCAGGTCACTGGGCTTTGTGGGTTTTCCTACAGTGTTGTTTAATTATCCTTCACATTCACGGTCACTGTGAAACACGTGGCATTCCTGTTTACAATTGTAGAATTAGTTTTTTGATAACTAACATGTGGAATTTGATTTTTGTACTTTTACTTGATGTATGTTTTAATATACTTTTATGGCTGAATACATTTGTGTGCAAGAATGTATAAGCATATTAAATAACAAAAGCAACTTGTTTCCCTTAACTGTACTTCGGTTGAGCTGTTGGATGTGATGAATGAATTAATAGCATATTAATAACATAATTATGTATATAATGTACATTCCTTTGAGTAAGATTGCAGAGAAAAAATGGTTTTCATGATACATTCAGAACCTAGCTGTCCCATGATCACCCCCTGTAAGAGTTAATAGCAATTAGTTTTGTTTAGACGCCAAGGTTTGTTTAGGCAGATTTATTTAGACACCAAGAAGTCTCCTCATAATAGACAAATAGTATTGATGTGATTAATGAACTGTGACAGCATAAGTGTTTTATGTTGGGTAAAAAGGTCTCTTTTTGATTTTATAGAAGTTGGCAGTGAGGTTCCTCACATCTACAGTTGCAGAGAACCTTTCTTCTTCTGCATCATTCTCAACAAATCCAAAGTTTCAACTTCTCTTTACTGGAAGACCATCTGTAGGAGATCTCCTCAGCCTTGTCTCTCCTCAGCTCCTCTGCCTCAGGCATCCCCTGCCAGTCCATTACTACTTCTGCACCTCTCACAGAATCTCAATCACCAGATATTTCAATTTAATCCATTCTGAATATTAGTGGTACAGTACCCCTCAGTTCCTCATGGCTTCTCCAAAGTTAGCAGTGCCTACTACAACTACAGCCTTGTCTTCATCCTCCTCCCGCTCTGCAGCTTCCTTCTGTGCCACACAGCACATTAGCAGCCTTAGTTCAGTCCCTGAGCCCCCCAGTAGCCCAGTGTCTACTTCCCTTTGCCCCAGTACAGTTCCTGCAGCCCTGGTCAGTGCCCCTGTCAACATCGCTGTAATCCTGGAGGAGCTTCGTATTTTGCAGCAAAGGCAAATACACCAGATGCAGATGACTGAGGAGATCTGCCGCCAGGTGTTGAGGCTTGGAGAGGAATCGTGTGATCTGGATTCAGCTCCACTTATTCTATCTCCACTGCCACTATGTTTGGAAAGGTCAAATCTCACATCGAGAACTTCTCGGCTTAATCAAACCCCAACCTCCACCTCTGTGACCCCTCTCTTGGCCTGCTTTTCCACCCTGCTCCCTTCACAGTCCTCAGCTAAACCTTCCAAACCTGCTCAGTCCCAGTCAAATGCCCTGCATGCCCATAAGTCTCTGCATGATGGAAAAGCAACACCAGACAACCAGACTAATAATGCAAGCGCTCGCTCATTTCTGTCAACGCCAACATCGCCCGCTGTAAGCTACCCACTTAGTCTATCTTTTGGCCTACCTACTCACTACTTACACGAGAAGTCCTCTAACGCCATAACCTCTGGAGCTCCTCCCCCTGCCGCTGAGTCCGAGGAACCACAGCCCTCGGCTCAAGGAAGTGGTGCAGCCTTGTCCTCAGGGCGTCTGCAGCATGCCTGCCGGTTTTGTGGGAAACTGTTCAGCAGTGACTCCTCCCTGCAGATACACCTGCGCTCTCACACGGGCGAGAGACCCTACCAGTGTCCTGTCTGTCTCAGCCGCTTCACTACACGAGGAAACCTCAAGGTACACTTCCTGAGACATCGAGAGCAAAACCCAGAGCTGTCATTCTCCCTGTTGCCTCCCTCGCTGTTTGTACCTGGAGTTGGGGGAGCAATTGGAGGATCGACACAAACCCAGCTGGTTAACTCTTCTAACAGCAGTGCTCTGGAGAGGCAACAGAAACGCAGAGCAGAAGATGATCTAAGTAGTGTAAGTCTTGAGGCTTCTGCAGCAACAACACTGCAACAGTCCCCTCCCTCATCTCTACCCCTGCCGCCCAGTATCGATTTGGCTCTGTTGACCACTGCTCGCTCCCTCTTGCAACTCAATTGCGTTGCTGCTGCTGCTGCAGCTGCCGCAGCTGGTACCTCCATCTCCTCTAGCTCCTCCAACACACCTTCATTGCCCTCATCTTCCCTTCTTTCTTCTACCCCCTCTTCAATTTCTACATTTCCTGGACTGTTTAAAGGAGCAAAGCAACAACGCTTTGATGAAAACACTCCTCCAGTCCCTAACTTGCTCCCTCATTCTGCTTACTCCCAACTAACCCACTTACCCAAAATCCTCTTCCCAGCTGCCTCTTCCCACCACCATCCTGCTTTTGGCCTCCTTAGATCTCCAGCTTCAACAGCATCCAACTCATCATCCAGCCAGCAGCAAATTACTTTCTCCCCTGCAAGTTACCCCAAAGATTCACTCTCATCTGCCTCTTCTCTTTCTGGTTCTACCCCAACATCAGACACCTCAAAGCTGCAGAAACTAGTGGAAAAATTAAAGAAGGAGCCTCAAACCCATTGCAACTGGCTCCCGTCCTCTGGAGGAAATACTTCTAGCAGTTGCAGCACAGCTGGACCACTGAGAACTGCCAGTACGTCCACTACTTATGTGGTAACTTCACCCCCATTCTCCACCACAAATTCTCCGCCGTCCTCGTTCAGCCGGGAGATGATGGCAGCCCTTGGGATGAGTTCTAAAGGAGAGAATGATTTTGTGGGGACTGTGATGCCTAATCTACACTTCATGACATCTGAGGGGTCACTTGCCACCAATCAGTGCAGTGTGTGCCTTCGGGTGCTTAGTTGTCCCCGTGCATTACGTCTCCATCAGGCCACCCACCTAGGAGAACGGCCCTTCTCCTGTAAGTTGTGTGGTCGCTCCTTCTCGACCAAGGGTAGCCTGCGGGCACATCTGGCAACTCACCGCGCACGCCCACCAAACAGTCGTACCCAGAATTCCTGCCCACTGTGTCAGAGGAAGTTCACCAACGCTGTGGTGCTGCAGCACCACATTCGGATGCACTTGGGAGGACAACTTCCAGCAAGTGGCATTGAAGATAACGAGGCCTCATCAGAGCTCCCTAAATCTGACGACCCCGGTTCTGTTTCAGCTACAGTGTCCAGTGCTGGAAATGCCCAGGAGTCTAGTTCATCTCTGAGTGCCCCAGATCCCCTCACACCCTCTGACCTAAACCCTGACCAATTTCTAATCTCCACTCTTCAATCAACCTCATCAGACAGTGCTGACCCTCCTGTGCTCTGTTCTAGTATGTCCCCTCTTGGAGTCTCTGTCACCTCCCCTAGCTCTCCTCCACCTCTCCCATCTTCAGGCCTAACAGGATCTCCTGATAATGAGGAACAGTTGGATGAACATCATGCTAACACAGTGGAAGACACCCCAGTTTCCATTGCCCTTTGTGTAGCAAACAATAGCCAGGATGGCCATGCTGTTCACGACAGAGGAACACATCTGGACATCACCTCTTGTGAATCAGACCTGGAAAACTTCCCTGTCCACAGCTCATCAGCATTTTCTCACTCTCCAGTGGCCACATCATCCTCTTTGCTGGACTCTGAAAACTATTCTACTCACCAAGGATCTCTGTCTGAGTTTGACCAGGATGTTTTCAGTAAACCTAAACCTCTTACCCCAGACCCCAATAAAGGAAGGTCAACTGGCGATGTTCCTCAAGACACAACAAAGACAACTTTGGAGGCAGTTTCTGAGATGGACAGCAATTCAACAGCAGTTTCATACAAAGTGGAAAAGACAAGCGAGGCGCCAGAGAAAAATATACAAGATTCATTTCACATGCAACCAGTGGATGCAAGGAAGGAAGCCCTGCCCAGTTTAACAGTGCAGGTTGACAGGATCATTGTTAAAGATGCTGCAGGTGCTGAAGAGCAGCCAGAATCGATGGCATCTACATCTTTGGCTCCTTCTCTTCCTGTGTCTCGTCCAGACAAAAAAACCTACTGTTGTTCTGAATGTGGCAAAGAGTATGCCAGCCGCAGTGGATTGAAGGTAAGGCAGTTAACTGAAATCCTTTACATAATCAACAAAAATACCTAAACTAATTTCTGTTAGGTGTAAGGTTTTCTATTTGAGCAACAGTGTTCTGAGGTAGTATCAACTCAACACTGTCTGTATAATCCAACGCTTCCCGATCCCAGTCCTGAAAACAATGTACTCTAAAGACCACAATCTGTTTGGACATCAGTCAAATAATCGGTGGTGTCTCAACCTTTCGGGTAGTGAGTTTCACCTTCTCTTCATTTCTCTGGTCCTGCAGGCAGCATGAACTCACTCGGCCGATCTCAGTCGGCACTGGCATGGCAACTACTAGGATGACTGATTGCATGTGTCCCTACAACTAGAGCAGTAATGGGAACTCAAGTTCTGGAGGGATTCCTGCTCCCTTTATCTGTTTAAAAACATCTGTTTAACAACTCAGTACTTAATGACCAGGTTTATGTCCGATGTCAAACAGACCAATTTGCCCCCTTCTTCGTTATTTATACTGCTGCATTTCCAAAAACTTAAACTCAGATGCAGACATCCAGCAGAACTCTGTGTGGAGTTAGCTGCAGTGCGATACTGCTCATAAAACATCAGCCCCTGAATGAGGTTCTGCTTTAGATTTTCCTAAATGGAAAGTTGTCTTTTCTTGGAAACCAAAAGCAGTTCTTGACGTCACTTTTTTGGCACTTTGCTGAACTGGGTATTTGGGAACCTATAATACAATAACAATCCAAAAGAATGTTAAATTTGATCAGAAGTGTGCATACTTTTGCACTCACTTGTATTTACATGTTCTGAATGTTTGTAAATAAAATGTCATAGTGAAACCTCTGTCATCTTTAGGGACACATGAAGCATCATGGAGTTGTCCCTCAAGCCCCTGCGAGATCAAGGGTCTCTGAAAGACACCAACCTTCACAAAATCTTCCCATCATTTCTTCCACACCTCCGGCCACCAGAGCATCAGTCAGTTTCTTGAACCAGTTTCCAGCCCACCACAGTGTCAGCCATGGAAACCCGAGAGGGAGGTCTCCAGATCGTTCTGTTAGTAATAAAGGAAAGGGGACCGAGGCCTTCTTATCCGATGAAAACGAACAGAGTAAAGGTTGAAGAACAGTGCGAGTGTTGGCTGCATGAAGAAATGGAATCATGTATTGAAGTAACATATGTAGCATTTATACTGTATAACCTTTGCACTTGCTTGTTTACTGTTTTGCTAGTGAGTGAATCGAGTGCTAGTTGTGTATTACCAGGTCTTTGAGACGTGACACAGTTAATGTTAATTAGCGTAGATCATGTGGTGTAAACACAGTTAAGAGTTAATTTCTCTGAATGGGTAAAAAAATGAAACTTCGACCAGATCAAAGCTAAGACCCAAAGGATTCATTGAAAATTGTTACGTAATTGTTGTCGCAGTAGAGAAATGCAGTTCCATCATGATATTCCTTGTGTAAGCTCGGATTTACGTTAAGGGGATTCCGCATTTTCAGCAACTGATGAGAGATCACTTTAACAAAAAATCAACTAATACCAGAATCAATCTAAAATAACCAACAAAAAAAATAAAACCAATACAAATAAACACTTAAACACTTAAAAGGAGAAAGATGCTTGCAGGACCTGCAAGTGTAATAAAATCACATAAGTGTGTTCAATTTACATCGAACATGGATGTGAAGTTTCATGGCATCTGGCTGATGAAAGCCTAATGGCTAAAAAGTGACCAGAGACCATCGTCCCTGATAGATGTATTATACGTCTCCTATTATGAATTTCAGAAAATACTGGTAGAGTCCACTTAAATGTATCATCCCATCTTTCCTGTGGACATAGAACTGTGGCTAGAAGGGGGGGGTCTACAGTCTTTCAAAAAGTGACAAAATAGGCTGTAAAAATTAAATGGGGATAAAATAGTCCATTAAAAAGTGATAGGGACAGAATAGTCCATTAAAAAGTGGTGAGGTTATGAGTTTCTACAGTTTCTGTAAAATGTGCTGGAGATTTAGTTTCTAACACAGCGGACAGGAAATGTTGGTAGATTTTTTAAAATATGTTTAAATTAACTTGTCATGAGGTTCCATTATGCATGTAATCTGATCTGAGCTGTTGTAAATAAGAAAATTTGCTCCTCAAAAACAGTACAAGCAGAACACCGGCTGCAGCACACACAGGGTGCATAAGTCTGTCTTAGACACATTTAAAAGAAGCACAATCAAGGTTTCTTGCCCTGCCGGTCTGGAAGATCAGACCAGGGTGTGAGGCCAGAAAGGAAGAGCAGCCTAGCCCTAAGCTCCTCCTCCAGGAGCTGCCGACCCTTTCAGAAATGTTCACCCACCCACAGCCTGATCTCGCGAGACTAGCCTGTTTTAGCCCAAAGCTCATGCTGAGTATGTACAGGCCCTTCAGTCAGTCAGATCATCTGACCACATTAACAGCGTACCCCACTTTCCCAGATTTATTTATAGCTGTTATCGGAGCTCTAATTTCAGAAAGATGAGCTTCCAAAGCTTCTAAAGTCAGATTATTATACTTCTGCAGTTATTATGTGTATGTAATTGTACTCATTGTGAGCTAAATGTTCACATAAAAAGTCCTGTTGCTCCTTTCTTAGCCAGTTTAATGGGAATTTTATAAATCCTAACATGCCCATTAAACTATAAAAGAAAAGATTTCTTTTTAAATTAATATTTAGCACCATGAATCGAGATGGAACCACAACAGCAGTGTTTAAATTACAGGGCGCTTACCTAGGTATCATGTTATTGACTGCCAGTACAAACTGACAGTCGCGAATCTTTTCAAATCAGATGTGAAATTCTTCTCTGAAAAGATCCAGTAAAGCAGGGCTCTCAAACCCGGTGTCCTGGCGGTACGGTGTCCTGCACAGTTTGATGGTTCTCCTACTCAAACACATTCACCAAACCATTCACCAAGCCCTCCAGGACCTGAGTTTTGAGACCCCTGCAGTAAAGGCTGTAAATAAACGTGAAGTAACGCCCCCTTGTGGAAGCTGTGAAAGGTTCAGTCCTCACTGTTGGCCGTTTCTCCCAGTAAAACTAGAACTGTGCTGGAGGTGCTGCAGCCCACGGTCAGTGAGAGTCACTCCCTGTAAACGCTTCCGTACACCAAGTGGTTTCAGTATCTGTGTCTTTAGAAAAGCTGGGGTCACATTAACCTGTAAATAAACTCCGTCTTTTTCTGTAAAGTTTTTCTTTTCCGTTCTGTTTGTGATAACTGATGTAGTCTGTCTTGTTCTGGCCCTGGAGAAGCAGGTCGGCCGTTCGTCGTGTTTGATCACGTCAGTGTGGTGTGAGCAGGTCTGAGTAGCTGCAGTGTGTTCAGTATCTGCTGTTTGTGTTGTCAGAGTAACTGAAACTAAAACTCTCAGATCCCGTTTCTGTGACTCTTTATGGCTGTTCTCTATCTGGATGTTTAGTTTTTCCCTAAACACTCACTGGCCACTTTATTAGAAACACCTGCCCTGAACGTTGTTGATGTAGCTCCAAATGTTGATAAACCCTTCGGATGGGACTTCAAGCCACTCAGCACTGGTCCGTTTCTGAGCTCTGAGAGTCTTGGTTCCCAGCTCTCGTACCCACCCCACACAGTACACTGAGAACACACCAGTGCCCCCCCCCAACTGGATAAAGTCTGATGGCGGCCCTTTGGTCAGAATAATGAAGGTGGCCCGTTTATATATATGTGGCCAGTCCAGTTCAGCTGACGGTAGTGGTTTGTAATAAACTGGGTGGTGAGTGAATTTAAATGTTTTATAATATCTAAGAGTAACTCTGATGTCTTAGTCCAGTTGTGTATGTACTGCCATTTCTTTACATCTCTTAAAATAGGTGTAAATAAACGAAGAACCAAACCTTTTGCATATATCTGGACTGTTATTTGCTGTACTTTGGGGTCAGGGTCAGGAGCCAAAGCCCCTTTTGTCTCAAAACAAGGTGAAAATGACAGAAGCGGCAGCGTATCCATCCAAAGCAAAGATTGCAGATCTCTGGATGAGCTGAACTGGAAACAATGCATGAATAAAACAGTCAGTTGGTCAATAATATTTTGTCAGGATGTGATTGGATCATGAGAAGCTGATGACGGAGACCCCAGAGGCTCTGCAGAGCCTACATTTAAAATTCAGACTTTGCTACATTTGATGTTTTTCTGTATTTTTGAAGCTTTTTTGTTGAGAGTTTGATTTTGATGTCC
>JBBPDB010000011.1:5815905-5839148 GCA_037974465.1 Brachypetersius altus
TAACTCAGCATAACTCAGCGTAACTCAATCTAACTCAGCATAACTCAGCGTAACTCAATCTAACTCAGCATAACTCAGCGTAACTCAATCTAACTCAGCATAACTCAATCTAACTCAGTATAACTCAATCTAACTCAGTGTAATTCAGCATAACTCAGTATAACTCAGCATAACTCAGTATAACTCAATATAACTCAATATAACTCGATAAAACGCAGTATAACTCAATCTAACCCTTATGTGTACAGTGGCATGAGCCAAATTTGAATGAATGTCATATTTACATAAATTCAGTGAGCCAAAAATATACACTAAAAGACCCATACCCTATTTTTTTGTATGACATGATGTAGTTTTATATGGCTATGGCTAGTAATTGGTTGCATGACCATCATGCCAGTCCTCCTTTTCCCTCTGCCTTTACAGATGAAGCTGGTTTTTGTCACTGTGTGTCTCTCTAAGACTCTTAAGAACTGATGCCCTTTACACTCTGAAAGCCTCACTGTACTGTAAACTGCTGGAGGCTGAAGAGGGAAATATATGTAAATTTGTTGGGTCTGTGTGTGTGTGTGTGTGTGTGTGTGCGTGTGCGTGTGCGTGTGTGTGTGTCAGATGGCGCTCTCCGGCTGGGTGTGTGTAGTGACCGGTGCGTCTCGGGGGATTGGGAGGGGAATCGCTCTGCAGCTCTCTGAATCCGGAGCGACTGTCTACATCACCGGCAGACAGATGAAGACGCTCCAGCAGACGGCGGACCAGGTGAGATCTTGTGGAGCTGTGAACCCTCTCACTGCTCTGAACCCACAGGCTGCAGCTTGTCACCAGTGAAGCGTTTAGTGAATGGTGGATCATTCTCAGTGACTCTGGGTTGTAGAGCTGGGATCTGAAAGTAGGTTCCAAATGAGAACCATTAATAAAGTACCTGAGACCAAATTTAGTTTCTGTTTATCAGTTCCTAAACACTACAGACCTGCAAGAACTTTAGTTTTGTAAAATCACAGTTGATGAGATTAAAACGCTAAACTGCTCCACTGGCCTGGTAAAGCCTTTGGAGTCGCTGCTGGACTGAGAATAATCCACCAACCAAAAATATTCATGGAACGGCATCCTGTGGCTAGAAATTGGTACTGATGAAGAACTCGAGGACCAAAACAGACCGAGCAGCATCAGATGAACCATCACTGAGGGACCTGCTGTGTGTGAGCCAACACTAAGGTGCCAGAATTTTGTTGGGGTCTCTGCTGGGCTGATAATAAACTCCCCGGTGGTCCTGTGGGGGTCCTGAATCATGCAGAGGAGCAGATGGACTATAGCCTGATTATTAAATACGAAGTGCAGTTTAGTGGTCAGTGGATCTGATGCAGTGAAAGTAGACATTAGATAGCTGTGTATAATGAAGTGACCGTACATGAACTCTGATTGGCTGCTCTGTCGAAATAAAACACACACAAACTTAAACCTTTTTCTAGACTCATGACCTGATCTTCTGGAGTAAACCTCCGGGATTCAGAGTCTGTTCCTTCACCACAACAACCTGTGGAATGGTCCACCTACCTCTGAGCTCAGTCAGTGTCCATCAGGGCAGAGATTGTTAGAGCAGTTGATGTCTGTTGGCATTATAATTCTAAAGGAAAGTGAATATTTTATTAGTGTCCCAAAACCTTTCTATATGCTAATCTGTATGAGCTAATGTACTTTACGAATCAGAATTCATGTCGTTATCTGTGTATATACGTCAGTGCTGTTGTTGTTTAGCGTTTTGAGAGTGTGCCCCCCCCCAGGTGAATGAAAGGGGAGGCCACTGCCTGCCGGTGGTCTGCGACTCGTCGAAAGACGCCGATATAAAGGCTCTGTTTGAGAGGATTCAGCGCGAGCAGGACGGGCGGCTGGACCTCCTCGTGAACAACGCCTACGCTGGAGTGCATGTCAGTGGAAGCTGATATTAATCTCACAGTTGACAAGTTTATACAAGAAACATAACTTTCCTAATTCCTGGAATGTAAACTAGACGTGACACTTCGTGTTCTCCATCAGCTCAGTCACAGTTTCTCCACTCAGGCCTGATGGGTTTGCGGTCCAAATGTTGCTTCTTTAGTTTACAACTGGAATTACGAAGCTAATGTTGCTAAATAAACTCGTCCCCAAACCTCTTCTCAACCCACAACAACTCCACACGGCTCAGGCAGTGCAGACCTGTGGACGGGGTTTAGTATGACTTACTGTGAGCCAAAAAAATTAACAAAACTTCACTGTATCATAATTTTAGACAACAAGGTCTGTTTTCACAAACCACCTCTAGTCTGCTGGTCTGGAATCAGTGTTTGTGGCCACGGCTTCCATAAATACAGAGATCAGCCTTTCTTATGCCTGTTTTGTGAATTCCAGTCCTGCTGTTGTCTGAAATGGCTGATTGTAGCAGAGAAAAATGTAATTTAGTATTTTAGTTTAGGACTGGAGTTACAAGGCCAACATTACTAACAAACACAAAGTCAACCGTTGCACAAATCTTTTTTCCTAAATACATCAAACACAACGTCTCTAAAGTCACTGAGTTTAGTAATAATACACTAGTTTAGTAATAATAATAATAATAATAATAATAATTTTTATTTATATAGCGCCTTTCCCGAGCTCAAGTAGTAGCTGCTAAACAGGAAAGCATGTAGCGCCCAAACAGGTGAGAGGACTTTATAACACTCCAGACCTCAAACAGGCTTTATATCATTATATACGTCACATTATTACTGAAGATTTTTATTGTACAATCTTTGCTGTCGTGGTTTTAAGTTCAGGGTCGGCATGGCTACGGGTCAAGGACCTGTCACTCCAAAATCAGTTGACCATTAAACACTCAGGGCCTTCATCTAAACCCCTCCCACTTTTAAAGATGTCCTATAACTCAGAACAAAAGAAAATATCATCAAAATATATGAAGAAACTGGTAAAGATATGTAATCTGTATTTCTAATATCAACTGTCATTTTTGTGTTTGAAAATGTTATATTTTACTTAATACTTTACTTGCACATGCTCAGAAGTTCACAAATCACTGGAAATGTAGATTTCTGATTAATTCTCCTTTTTTTTTTTGTTTTTCTAGGCCATTTTCGACAACATGGGGAAAAAATTCTGGGAGATTGATCCAACCATTTGGGACGACATCAATAACACCGGCCTCAGGTAGGAAGATAAACTCGCCTGCCAGTTTATTTTATGGAATTTTATTTTATGTATTTTTGGAATCTGGACATTCGCAAACACACAGAAAGGAACAGGAGACTCTTATTGAAAATTGAAAGGAGGATGAATGAAGCTAAATTGCAAAAGACATTACTAAAATACTTCTTTAGTCTTTAAGACAGAAATTTTATTTAATTCTTTAAAGTAGAAGAATGAATCACATAAGAAATCGATACATTTACGATTCTACTTTCCATTTTTGATAGAAAGCATGTTTTGGGAAGTGAGGCACTGACACTACTGTAGTCGAAGGAAGTGGCTCTCATTAACATGACAAAAGGCCGTGGTCCTACATCTGGAGCTCAGAAGTGCCCAAAATATTGACATTCATGCTGTTTGTTCTGTACTACAGTTTTAACCAAAATTCATTTTGGATTTGATCACTAGCGCCCTCTAGTGTCTGACCAACCAGGACATTCCCATCACTAACAAGTTTCTGCACGTTCCTAAGAGTTGCACTTATTCCTGAATCCCTTCCTGCCGTCCTGATGCAGTTCTAACTGGTGTAAAACAGTCTAAACCGGTGTTTACCCTCAGAACTCAGAGTGTATCAGTAAACTCTGATTTCAGTAAAAATTTATATTAAATATGAAGTATTAAATATTAAAGTGTTTTTCCTGACCTGCAGGGGGCACTATTTCTGCTGTGTGTATGCCGCCCGATTGATGGTGGCTCAGGGCAGGGGCCTTATTGTGACCATCTCATCCATGGGAGGTTTGCGGTACCTGTTTAACGTTCCGTACGGGGTTGGAAAAGCTGCGGTGAGTCTCTCAGTTTATTTTATTTCTTTTTAAACCCCAGGCCTGTGCGGTCCAGTCTGCGAGGTTCTTGCTCTCTCTGTACATTCTAGTGTTCTGTTTCCTCCTCAGTGTGACCGGCTGGCGGCGGACACCGCGGTGGAGCTGCGGAGCAGGGGCGTGGCCTCGGTGAGCCTCTGGCCAGGCGCGGTACAGACCGAGTTTGTGCAACAGAAGATCAGTCAGGATGAAAATCCTCTCGACGAAAAGGTACATCACCATAATAAATGACCCTTACAGCCTTGCTGATCCCTGTCATAGATTTTCTAAGGAAATATTTTCTACATTTATTTGTATTTGCTCATTTTTGCCAGTTTAAGGAAGTGTTCATGGCTGGTGAGACGACCGAACTGAGTGGAAAATGCATTGTTGGACTGGCCAAAGGTAGGACTTTATTTAAAACAGTGCTTAAAGATTTATACGTCAATGTCTAGATACCGCAAGACTTAGAGTGGCATGTTTTCGCCTTACCTTTTTACATAAGTGATATCAGATCCTCACAAGGTCAGTTATATGGGGCAGGAAGTCGTGGGTTCGATTCCCAAGACCGCTAGGCACCTCAGAGGTACGCTGAGGAAGGTACCGTCCCCACACACTGCTCCCCGGGTGCTGTGTTCCTGCTGCCCCCTGCTTCATTTGGTGAATGGGTTAAATGCAAAGGAAGAATTTCTTTACCTTTATCACCCTTTGGAAAAAGAAATATGGTTGTGCCACCTTCAGAACCATCTACTGGAACCAACTTCTTAGAAATTCTGATCGTTGTTTTGGTGCATATCCAGCTGCACTTCACGGGATGATGACCAGACATTCTCCAATGGCAAATTGCCTATTCTCTGTAGCAGCACCATCACACTACCACCACCATGTTTCACTGCTCACAGTGAATGCTGTTAGCTTCAGGACACATGTATGTCTTTCAGAAAGATACACTGTCGACTCATTAGTTGAGAGAACATGGTTTCAAATCCTTGAATCCTTGCAACTCTCCAGTGGATACTATTTGTACTCCATCTCTTTCCAAAGGAATCATTAATGCTGACCTTGTCTGAAGTGAGCAAGCCCTGCGGGTTCTTAGATGTTCATCTTGGTTATTTGTAACTTCTCAGATGAATCATTACTGTGCTCTTTTGGTAGGCAGGCCACTTCTGGGAAGATTCAACACCATTTCAAATGTTCTCCAAATAGTATATGAATAATTCTATTTACATTTTAGATGTATCTGTGATTTTGTTTCATATACTGTCACAAACTGCCTGACTGACCATGTGTGTGTTCTGTTTCTTCTGTTTAAACAGACAAAAATCTGATGTCATTCACTGGCAAAGTGTTGCTAACGTGTGATCTTGCGAGGCGATATGGATTTCGGGATGTTGATGGTAACCGAACTGATTTCATGTTCATTTCAACTTTTGCAGTACTGGTTTTAACATGCTCTCAACAAACCTCACTCACCTTCTCTACTGGAGAAATCACTGTGCCGATTTCAGGGCCGTTTCATTACCGAGGGCTGGGGTTCGACTGGGTCGACACACTGAGAAACCCTCTGCTGATTAGCTAGATTAGCTTAAAGTTAGCTGCAGTTGTTAAGGGGTTATTAAACTCTACCACCCAAACTAGAAAATATGATACTTGAATGTCTGACACAAGCATTAAATATCTGAATTTAATTGAGTGCTTCTATTGTTTGTTAGCCTGGCGCTGGTGTATTATCTTTTTCAGCTGAAACTCCACCCTAAACCCATCCGTCTCCCTCTTCCTCCTGAAGGTCGCAGCGTTGTGGACTACACCTCTCTGAAGTTCCTCCTCAGTCAGACACCGTACCTGTCCTGGCTCTCTGTGGTCATGCCCTCGTTCCTCCGAGTGCCGCGGTTCATGATAAACCTCGCCATCAGCAAATTCTGAAATGCCTGGGGACGGGGGCATGTAAAGGGTGGTGGAAGGGTTTCGGTTAGGGGCTTAGAGGGTGGTTGTGTGAGAGGTGGTGGTAGGTTGGGTGGTGGGGGTGACTGTTGGTTGGATAGGTCAGAGCTGAATGATGGAGGAGGATGGAGGTTATAAGGGTGGTTTCAGATTTAATATCGGCAGCCCAAGCATTTCTTGTACATATTTAAGAAATGTGAAAGATTTTATTGTTTAAAAAGGGACACATTTCTTGTATTTGTTTCATTAAAAAATAGTATATGCCATAAAATTTATTTTGGCTTAGTTTTCAATTAAAAACCCAAAAATATGTGTGTTTTCATTCTTTTACAGCCGTCACTGGGCGTGGAGTGACTTTAATCAGGGCCGTCTTCATAAATGAAATTTACTTTCAATTTTCAGAGGCTCATACCATACCATTCTGAAATAAAAGAATGTAATGGAGAACATAAACGCTGTTATAGCTTCAAAAATCTGCCGTCAGCACACCCCTCCAGGCCACTAGTGGTAATTAAAGCCCGGTGTTTACATTTATGTGACCATTAGATTGTCTGGACTGTGTTTTCACTCAGTCATGGTTTAAAGGTTGCGTCTCTAAAAGGTTATCTTATTGCATATCAGAAGAAGTGAGATGGTGAGTAATAGGCGCTGTAACTTTCTTCTGGAATGTTCCAGTGTTGTCACTGTGATTTCCATCAACTGCCCAGTCAGAACCTTTCAATTTCACCTAATAACAAATAAATGACTAAATACAGCAGCAAATTAAATATTTAATGATTCAACCCCTTCCATTGGTCTTTGAATCCATTACTAAAATAAAAAACCCAAGACAGTCCTTTTTGTATGTTTTCTTAGATTTCTATCCAGTTGTTCCCATTCGCTTGTTCTGACCACTGTAGCAATCTAACTGCAGGTAAGAGGGAAGAGTTGTGTGTAATAATGACTGGGACATTATTATGTCAAGACGGTTTCTTGGGAATTAGTTCACATTCTGTTTTTCACATTTCTGTGCACATTATTAATGAATTTGATGGAGCAAATAGTAGTAATTCATTGTGGAAATGGGACAAGTTCTAGTATGTAATCTGAGTCGGTGGAGTCTTGGACATTGACACTGAGGTTAAGGGTCTATTTTATGCAAATACGGAGTGACTCAACACAGCGATTGCCAATAGGAGTCTAGGCAGCATGAAACATCCAAACGAACCATCCAAAAAGTTGGTTCCAGTCAAACATGGAGGAGAAGCGTCCTTGCAGAGATCTTCACACAGTCAGGGAGATGCTTGGTGTACATTTTCATCTATATATACATGCACATGTAGTAGACAGTACTGGGCAAAGGTCTTTCTGCACCCCCTATTTCTTCATAGTTTCTCCAGGCTTCCTGAAGGACATTCTCATTTCCAGTCCAGTCCCTGAACCTGACCAGTTTCAGAGGAATGTTTCTGTGGGTTAAGACACACAGTGACCTATGTATGAATCATTCAAGCAGAACAAAGAGCCTCTAACTGAAGTCCTGAACCAGTGAAGAACCAGGAGCAGATGATTCCAGATGATCAGGCGGTGATCTGTATACTGGTTTATACTTTACAGATGACACAAAACCATGGATTGTGTGATATATGATATCAGAGGCAAACTGTGACTATTAGAATTAGGCCTGTTGTAGAATTGGAATCAGACAAAAACACCAGTACAGTAATGCAAATTCCTGGCCGCCTCTCTCAGATTCTAGCAGTTAGCACTAAGCTAAACACCACTGCACATAAGCTGTTCTACATTAAACATTGACTTCTGAAGCTTATGAAAGTAATTCCTGGTTTTATCTGCAGTTTGTAAAATCTTTTCCACTAAAACCAGATACACTTAAACGGCCGAGACATGCTGTGACCTGATAGGCATAAAAGGTTGAGCATTCTTTACAGCAAAGTTACAGTTAATTGTCTGTGGTGGGACTGTGGTCTTCTACATAATATGAATGATGCATTTCACCTCTTTTAGCCAAATAAATTCTAGTTTGCTCACACTGCCGTCCTCACCCCAGCTTAGACCAACCTCAACCTCATCTTAACCTCAGATGGTCTTTGATGGTCATTAGATTTAAGTAATTAGATTGGACAGTCATTTATCTGCACTGTATGATAAGCAAAAGTTTTTCTAAGTGTAAAGAGATACATATTCCCCATCACTTCTTTCGCAGTACCTGGCCAGTTCAAAAGCTCTGCCACGTTTTATATATTACATGGAAAAATGTCCCACTGTACAGTAAATCAATCCTAAACGTACTGCAGAGCAACTGCAGACAAAGGTATTTAGATTCAGTCATTTAACTATAACCAAATTTAACCTCTTTGTAAAAATTTAGGACTTTGTGTAATTATTGTGAATTTCAGATATTAGCTTGATTTGTAAAGTTGGTGATTTAGTACCAAGTATGTGGAAAATCTGTCAGTGAATATAAAAAATAACCTGTAGCTTCATAATTGTTTAGTGTTTGTAAACAAGCCCCATCCTGCACATTCTAGCCCTCACTGTGAGCATCTCTTTAGATTTTTATAGTCAGTACTGGACTCAGTGTCAGAAGTGTTGAAGGATTTCTGTGTTTCTTCCTCCAGTTTGACCAACTGGCAGCACATACAGCAGTGAAGCCGAGAAGATAATTAAAGAAGTTCCTTCAGGCTTTGACCGCCACTGTCTCTGCAGCACAGTGAGAAGAGTATTGTTAACCCTGTGCGCCCTCTAGTGGTGCACAGCTGGTCATTACTGATTACTGAGTGCAGAAATACAGATCAGTGACAAAGAGATTTAAAAATGTATGCAGAACTCATGACGAGTGATGGTGTTCATACATGACAAAGTTAAGCCTTTAACGTGCTACCAGACACAGCTGGCCTCGATTTTAGATCAAAACAGCAAGAGGAAAACATTTCAATAGAAATAGTGACTAACACGACATGTACGTTCAGATCTGTGGGAAAGACGTCACCAAACAGGGCTGGAAACTGGAGACTGCACCTTCAGCATGAGTCTTGTGCATTAGTGTGAAAACAACTACACAGAGGGGTAGTTTATAGTTGGGCTGCAAATTTTTTAAAGATTGAAGTTATTGAAACAACAAATGAGATGATGATGATGATGATGAATGCAATATTTTTCAATTATTCCTGGATTTCTTTCTCTCTCTTGTGCCAAACTCTGGTGCTGAACACTGGCGAGTCCAGCGATCGATGTGGTAAAATTCTTGAAGAATGTATAATATAGCTTTAGCTGCACAGTGCCCTACTTTGACTAATGCAACCATGCAATTGTTCAAGATTGTGAGCGTTACATTTTTCACATTGTTTACGTATAAGCAAATTTGAGACACTGACTGTAGTAACATTTTTTAAGGAAAAGATGTTTTTTTTCCCACTGAACTGTATTCAGATGACTCGGATGTATCCAATCTGATCATCATAGGCTTCTGCACAAACTTGTGGAATCACATTGCCAGTAAAGCAAAATTAGTTAATTAGAATATAAATTTGTTGAAATATATAAACTATTTCATTTAAATCTGCTTTGTAAACTGTCCAATAATATGATTTCTATTTAAAAAACATGATTAAATTGGAAAATAACTAAAAATAGGTGTCCTCAGACTTTTGGACACTATTGTTGTGTATGTGTGTATATGTCTGTGTATATACAGTATATGGGTATGTAAGCATGTATATGTGTATTTATGTATATATGCACATGCATAAACTTTCCCTGCTGTGTCTCCCCATAGTATTTTTATGGTATTTTCGTAATTTTTATTTTATATTTTAGGTAGGTTGTAGCACATTCAGAGAGATTTATACATAATACTGTATATATTTAATTTAACATCAGTGTCTGAGCTCATAAATGCACTACAGAATGAATGAAAACAAATTCCCACAGAAACTCTAGAATCTTGTGGAAAGTCTTCGAAGAGTGGAAGCTGTTCTAGCTGCAAAGGGAGAACAACTCCATATTAAAGTCTATGTATTAGAATGCAGTGTAATTAAAGTCCCCGTTGGAATGGTCAGGTGTCCCAGTACTTTTGTCCGTACAGTGAATTTAAAAGTCGTGTTCGATAAATAATGTATGTAATATGTTGTGATAGTGCGAGTGCTGGTCGGAGCTGGGCCCGGGTGTGTGCTGGAGGGGTGTTAGTGAGGTGCTCGGACTGGGCAGGCTCTCCGGGAGGGGATTGGCCCGTCTGAGCTGATCCTCCGCCCCGGTCTGGCCGGACGGAAAACACCTCGGCTCTCCAGAACAAAAGCCTTAGTGGCTCTCGGCGTGGATACTCGAGGAGAACCCGGAGCTGCGGCAGGTAAACTGGAGTCCCGTTCCTCCCACAGCCCGGACTCGGACTCACACATACAGAACTTTCAGAAGGCTCGGTTTTAATTTAGTTTTGGTTTCTCTGCTGGGGAGTTAACGGAGCGGGCGGTCTCCTGATTCAGGGTTCTGGTTGTTTTTCTCCGGTTCTGGAGTGTGTCGGATCCGGGGGTTTGAGCTCAGGGGGGTCGGTCTGAGTGTGTTTTCCCGTGTTTTGGAGCGAGTGGTCGTGCTGAGCGGGTCTGAACTCCTCCTGCGCCACAAAAGGGCCGGAGAGCCCCGAGGACCGGGCTGAAGTTCGGCTCCGACTCCAGTCTCCCGGTCCAGCTCACAGAGAAACGGTCCGGTCGGAGAAATGCAACAAAAGATCAGACTCGACGGGGGTTTATGGTAGAACGGAACTCTGGAATAAGAAAGAACTTAAGCTCGATCAGTAGGAGGAGGAGGAGGAGGAGGAAGGGGGTATTGTTGTGGACGGTGTTGTTGTTGGAGAACGGCCAGTCTCAGCCACAGAGACACACACACCGAGCTAAAGCCGCGATACACCTGCTCAGTGTGTAATATGTAGTGTGTATGATCTGGAGTGTGTGTGTTTGTGCAGTAAGTTTGGAACACAGACGAGGTGGAAACTGCGTGCTCCCTAATCTCTGGCTAGTTAGCTCCCCAGGCTAGCCAGGGTGAAGCTCCTGGACACTGCAGCCTGCTGGACTCTTCACTCTTGCTTTGAACTTTCTGGGAGTAAAATGAAAGAGTCTTGTCTTCTAAACTGCCGTCAGATTCTGCAAACTGTGAGAGTATTTCTAAATCTAACTGATGTGGGTCGTTTCCTGACTGTGTGTGAGTTTGGGAAGAGTTTCAGTGACCAGGTCCTGAGAGCTGGCTTCTGTTTCAACCAGCAGGATCTTCCACTCAACAAGGAAACACCAAACGTGTTCAAGGTTTTATGTAGAATTCACTTGTTGAGCTGCAAACAAAAGTCATTCCCGGTGGTTTGATTAGATGATTTAACTAATTTCTTCACAGTGGTGATGGGAACCAGTAGTTCTGAAGTTCTGCCAAAATGTTTTTCATGCTCTTCACCAATAATCACTTTTGAAAATCATAAAACTATCATGAACATCCCATGCATCCAACAATTATTTCCTATTTCTTGTAAGAACTTTGTGAGGTGACCTCCGTAATGCTTCGGACATCTGGTCCTATTACCACTGCTGCAAACAACCTACTCTAGAATGTTGATTTTACACATTAACCTTTCCTAAATGATTTTGTTTACTAAATAATATTAATGATGCATAAACGTGTGTAATTCCTCTTAAGATGAAAACATTCAGAGAACGTTTCCCAGACTGGTGCTGGAGTAGAGCTCCCCCTGCTCTGCACGTTTGTGTTTTCCTGATCCAATTAATCAGGTAATTACCCAGCTGTTCTTGACTGGGTGTGTAAACACAAACATACATGGGAAGGGGAAGGTACGTACTCCAGGACCGGTTTGGGAATCACTGCTCTACATCGTGGAATCAAAATTTCATTCCAAAACCTTTTTACAAACAGAGTATTCAGTTGCAGCCAGTATTATTCATTCATCATGGGTTCTACGTCATGGATGTCTGGTGACCAGCCTTTCCAGCTCTTTACTTTGAGTTTCCTTTTGCTCCTCTGCCAGATTGTTTTTGCTCAATCTTCTTGAAACAGAATGAGCTTCCAAGTTTGCCAAGGTACTGGTGCTTCTGAAGTAAACAAAGATGGCGTCCAGGCTGCCATTCGCTCGGTGAAGATCACCCACTGTTTCCAAAAAAGCGCACTTCCTCTCTGCATCTAATACAGGGCAGTTGGATCCAAATATATAACATCTGACTCCAAAAAATTATTTGCACTTGTCCAGTTCTTGTAAAAAAGTCTCTTTGTTTTGTTCTGCACATGATTTCTCTGACGTGAGCAGCTTCGTACAGTCAGTGTTAACATCTCCTAGTAGCCATTATCTGTGCCTGCCTTCAAGGGTGGTTAGTCACTGCTGATGCAGATGTGCTCATACTGATTGTAGAGGCACCATTGACCTTCCTGGGTGCCTGTGAGTGCCAGGCTCTTCAGGCTGATGTGTCTTGGTCTTGCAAAAACTTGCGCAACGTCACTTAATTATTGTGGACATTCATTATCTTCTGTTGACCTACATATATTACAGCAATTAAGCTGTTTTCTGCCGTGACTTGGACTGTTCCGTTACGGATGAAATGCTGAATGTGTGGCATTGTTACATAGATCAATAAGAAGCAGAGATCCTGAGGTTAATACGGTTAGCTCAGAGAACATCTAACAAAAACACAAGGATTTCTAAACCCCTTGTTTTGCGGGACGGTTTTGTGAACTTCCAGTGTAGATAGATGACCAACACACACACAATTAACCATTCAATGGTTTGTGCAAGTTGATTCAAACCCAGATAAGTGTGGTGAACTGAAAGTATTATTGGTAATGTAATGAAATGAATGAAACTAACTACACTTGTGTGGTTTAAATATTCCCCACAGAACTTCTCACCAATTTTTATCCTCCATTTTTCCTTATTAGTGCTGTCAGAACAAAGCTTTTGACCTCCAAAGATGTAATTTTACAGGAGAGGAAAATAAATTTTCAGTATTAGCCTCCTGTGGTTCTCTTTTGAATTGAAATAAATCATGGAACCGTGAGCTGTACTGATCCTTTTTTTATTTAGAATTTTTGAAGGTCCCACAGAGCTAAATTGAATCAATTTGTGGTTCTTTGCAAGCCTCACCAATGGCTAATTTTCCCTGGATTGTATTGAAATTTGTGCTAAACACCCCAAAAACCGCAACTTGTATTCTTATAAATAGTTCAGAACTAAGGGAGGGCCCATAGAGCATGTGGATATTAGCTTGAAGATTCTTTTTGTGAAACTGGCATTAGGAAATGAAGTACATTGTTAGTACTAATCATTTATTATAGGGAGCAGAGGTTAATTTGTTAAAGAAAAAAAATCCAAAATCATTTTGATATTTCAAAGCGGTGGTATATATTGTGATTAAAAGGGTATAAATTGTATACATTTACAATTTTTCTTTTTGATGTCGTCACCAGTGATGATGCAGCAGCATTGAGCAGTTTGCCATTCTAACACCTTTTAAGTTTCTTCCTTATGCTACCCAAGAATAGAAAGATACTCTTGGTGTAACAAGTCAACAGCTAGAAGCTATAATGAGTTGCAATATGACCCTTTGTTCACAGCCACATTTTTAGAGATCTAAATAAGATCGTAATATTATGCTGTTTTCTGTGCAGGATTTCATGTTTTTTGTATTTTTTAAACACATTAACATGCTTAACTCCTTTGAACTATTTTTCTCCTTTTTTTTTAGTAATCATCTCTCGGCATCCCTGATGGAAATGGACAGTAATAATGACAGAGTTACCTCTCCTGGGGGGTCCCTGGTAAAGAAAGGACAAGAGAGGAAGTTAGGCAATCTGAGGCACCTTAACACCAATGGAAAGGAACACATGAACCGTTTGGATCACAAGGCGAAAATGACCAATGGTTCTGCGAGAGGAAGCAGTTCTGCGAGCTTCAGTACCAACAGTAACTCAGTGGTATGCCTTCCTTTGGTATCAGAGGGGCTAAAGCTTGTGTGGACCCAGTCAGATCAGACAAAAGAGCTGGATGCCATCCCTGAGCTGGTACAGGCCTTCAATGTCTTCCCTTACCCAACAGCCCAAGAAGTGAGCACCCTGGCTCATGTTTGTGGACTTCCGCTGGACAAAGTGAAGGTCTGGTTTATGGTGCAGCGCATAAAGTATGGAATCAGTTGGGCTTCTGAGGACATAGAAGAAACACGCTGTAAGCTGGCCAATCCAGATCATTTGAGTGAATGTGAGGAAAGTAAGAAGAGGAAGAGGTCCAATGATCCGGTAGAGGTGGAGGAGACTGATCATTCTATAGATTCATTATCACACAAAAAACAAAAAAAGGAAGCTCAAGAATCTGTTAAGCTTTCTCCGTCTGCTACACGCTTGACGTCACCTGCTTCGCTTCCGCCAAACTCGAATTGCGATGCCCATCCTGTGGACAATGGTGCTGCGGCGCCGAATGCCTCACCTAGTTCCACCGAGTCTTCTCTTGGTTCTCAGCACAAGCACGGACGATACAAAAAGTCTAAAGCTCAGCTTACAGCTTTGCGCAAAAGTTTTATCCAAGAGAACTGGCCTGCTGAGACAGAACTCCGACGCCTGCAAGAGGAGACGGGTCTGACTCGCAACGAGATACGGAAATGGTTCAGCGACAGTCGGTACCAGTTACGAACTGGACGAGGGATGCCAGGAATAACGGCTCCTGTTTCTCAAGGAGAACGTTCTTCTGAACCTCCACAGACCCAGCCTCTGTCTCTGGTCATTGAAAAGCAGCAGAAGGGCGTCCCAGTAAAAGGAGAAGCTCGTAGTAAAAGAGCTCAGAAGAGCGGTTCACGCAATTCACATTTTTTTCAGATCTTCTTAACAAATACACTTGAAGCATTTGGAGAAGGAGAGGCTGAACAAAGCGAGGCAGGGCTAGCAAAAGAAGACCATGATGTTGACCATTATGATGAGGCAGGAAGCGAACATGAAAGTGAGGCCCATGAGGCTGAGACACTGTCTGAGCCATCTGTGTCCACTTCCTCCTCTCGCTGCATCACCCCTCCGCCTGCTTCATCTCAAAAATTAATTTCCAAGTCTCCACACGTTGCAAAAGGTGCTGGGCGTGTGAGAAAAACCAAGGAGCAGTTGGATATATTAAAAGAATACTTTCTGCGTTGCCCATGGCCAAAGAGTGAGGAGTATACAGAAGTGGTGGAACTAACAGCCTTGCCTCGCGCTGATGTTATTCAGTGGTTTGGAGATACTCGGTATGCTGTGAAAAACGGGCAGCTACGCTGGGTGCATGGGCATGTCCGTGACCACATACTTGCTGAGATAGCACTACAACAAAATGGAGGTGGCGGTGCAGATGCCAGCAATTCCAGTGGAACGCCCAAGAATGAAGGGAGTCGAAAGCGCAAATCTCAGTCAAACAGTGCTTCAAAAGTACCAAAGTCAACATCAGACTCTTTTAATGTGCACCCTTTAGAGCTGTATCATCGGCAGACAGGCGCGCTACAGGAGAAAGACCTGGATGCCCTCTGCAGGAAGTCAAAGATGAGCTATCAGCAGGTGCGAGACTGGTTTGCATCCAAGGACAGTACAACTCCAGATCTGGAGCACAATAACACAGATGATTGAAAAGACTACTGGTAGTTGTTTGTTTTTAGTTCTGTCCTTACTATGCTGTCTTTTCTAGGCAATACATGTCTGGGGGGTGGGGGGCACATTAATATAGACTGGCTATATTCCTTCCTTTTCCTTTCTTCCATTTCTGTCTTAGTGGTTCCCTCTGTCCGCCTCTAAATACTATGCTTGGCACTCAGTACACTGGTTGATTGTGTTTTTGTTTTATTGTAGTTTTTTCCCTTCCCTAGAGCCAAACTATAACTAGCTCCAACAGTAACTTATTAGAAATATATGCAAAATCGTACTCCTTTTATAGGTACTGTAGTATTTGTAAAAGATTTGTAGAGAACACTGAATGTCATTGTATAAAATTGCTGGAAGGCTTATTTAACACTGATTACACATTCATTCACTGACTAAATCTGATTACACTAACATCGAGTTATCTCTCTCAACACACACTTGGATCCAGAAGTTTACAACATTCAAGTACTCCTCATCAAAAGCACCAGTGTGAAATTACTCACATATTGTGAGTTATTTTTGTATGATACACTTCACTGTATTTATTACACACAAATGTAGTGACATATGCTATGCCAATGTCGAACACTGGAAATTAACCAGAGACAAGACTGGAATCATTAGCCTAAAGATCTCTACCAAAGCAGGCAACAGCAAAAAAACAAAACAAAACAAAAAAAACATTGAGCCCAAATGGCAAAGTTCTCAAAGGTCAGCATTTCTATACAGGACATTTTAAAGGAGCAACATGTAAGATTGACGTCTGCCATTTAGGATAAAAGTAAAAAATAAAGTTTTTTAAAAAAGTTTTTTTTAAATTTTGAACAGGGGTGTGCTCTATGCTCCCATGCAGTGGTTCTAAACCATATTTAGTTCTGACACAGGCTGGCTACATTTGTTTTTTTAAAAGATGACAGGAAACTTTGATGACTATACATGAGATCAGACCTGTAAATTCTTTTTCATCCAGGATTAGGCGTCATCTGGGTCTGGGAAACTGGTCCATAGTGATTAATTACGGTCTGCCAGCCAATTTCTAAATATTATGAATAAAATATAAAAATCTTACATGTAGCACCTTTTAACTGTACTGAATAGTTCCTCAGTATTTTTGTGTTATAAGCCATAATATCCTAGAATGTGCCTTAGAATACATATCTTTTTTTTTCTTCCAAAAATGTTTTTGATAAGTATTTGTGGAAAAGATGTTACGTAGATCTTGTTTTGTTAGTTAATAACTTGCTGCTTTTTTTAGTTAAATAAACTGTCCGTGGCCGGTTTAAGAGTATAAGGTGGACACTTTCTATCTAAATACCTTATTCTGATTAACATACAGACTCTGATAGAAACCACTGGATTGAGTACACCGTTGAATAAAATATTTTGTTTGTTAAAGTTTGTATATTGTGTCTTAAGAAGTTTGTATCATACTGGAAGTACAGTGAATTATAGAAATGTCACTTATAACATTTGTCAGCACTGACATTTCCTTCATAACATTACAAATCTTGGCATTTAGTTTATGAATTTATGCACTAATTCCACAAACCAGACGAGAGGTAAAACAACAACATGCTACAGAACTTCAGTAAGTTAATGATTTTTTAAATAAACTAGAGAGAAGCGACTTGTAGTAGATTTCAAATAGCCTACCAGTTAAGCTATTGACCAAAGGTTTGATTTTATTATTTTCTTAAAGAAAAGGCTGGTCTAACTGCTTACTTCTGTGGTTTTTTTTTTAATTATATCAATTTCAAAATTTGACAGTCGAACAGTAGTTAACTATTCTTAATAGGACGTAAACCAGATGGATTTAAACAAGTTCTAAATTTTAGGGTTATGTTTAAAGATTAATTGATCTGCATCCTTGGAGGAGGACTTGCAGGGCTTAGGGTATCATTTGAGATGGGGCAGGATAAAATGTAAAAGAAATCCTTTTCACAATAGATCAGCTGACCTTTTCAGTGGTTTGAAACCTCTTCTGGAGTACCAGGTTGGCCAACCTGCCCTTTATCTTTTCAAGTGCCAGTGCAACATTCTTTCTGCTTGGTTTTGTGGAAAATAAGTGGTGCACATAAAATCCTGTCAGATGGTTTTTATGCATTTCACTAGGAAACCACCAATAGCATTTATTTAATGCTACACTGTACTGTGTGTCTTAGTATAATGTGTGACTACTTAGACATTCCATGGCTGGGGTGAGTGAAGAGCTGGCCTGTTTAAGAGCTGGAACTGGAAAATGTTTGGGGTAATGTGGTCCGATCTAAAGGGAAATAAAGAAAAATGATTAATCTTGTGTAAAACTTTAGGTTAAGGTTCAAGGTTTATATATTTTGGTCAACATCATTTAATGTACCTGAGCGACGTGTTAACAGAGCTGGGTGTCCCTACAGATAAGAGGAATATATTACCACCATGTATATGCAGACTAGCCTAAAATCACTTATTTTAATGTTGGCAAACTTCACATACACAAAAAACATAAAGGTACTTTCTTAGTGACTGTGTCTGTCTATGTGAATCGTTCATTGGTCCTTTGTAAAATCAACCAGCAAAAGAGAGAATTATTAAACAAAAGAGTGCTAAAAAACTAGACCCGATTTAACACTGACCTTCTTTATGTAACACAATTCTCAATGTGCTCAAGAAAAATACTGGGTATCTCCAACGACCCACAATTTCAGTACTGGTGCATCCCAAATGAGCGGTGAGATTCCTGTCAGAAGGTCACAGTAGGCTTCTGCCTAACAAAAGTAATAATTACTCACTAAATCCATGCTCATGCAGCGGACTCAGCGAGGATACAGGGGTGGCTGGATCTGGAGTCTAGCGCATCACAGAAGAAATATGCATGGGAATAAGTATGTATGGAATAAATACACATATTTTACAGCAGGCAGAGTTGGTTTTTAAAAATATTAAAGGTTGAATAATAAATTGTTTAAGAAAAGGAGGAAAAAACACTGAAAATACTGCCATGATGGATCTGGAGTGTCGAAGTCTCTCGCCAGAGCCTGGGTGGCTGCTAAGTGAACATGAGAAAACAGGTCTGGCTTAACATTCCAAACACAGCAAAGTAATATAAATGTTGTTTTGATATATATATAAAGGAAATATGACTTTGTTAATTTAATAATTTACCTTACAGATCTGGATCGAGGGGTGACTGTGAAAAGGTGAATAAAGTTCAGAGAGCCTGACATAATCCAAAATTCTAATAAATAGCATTGGATCCAAAATGCAACTTTATGAGATGAATACCCAACTGCAATTGTTAAAAATACTAATCTGCACAATCACAATTATTTTTTAAGACTTTGCAAGACCAGTCCATCCACAACAACATAGAGGATGGCATTTTGCTGGCATGCTTTGGATCATTGCAAATCAATGCCAAGTTACTCTGATTGATCACTTTCATCCTGTAATGAAAATATATCCTCCTCGCCATGGTCTCTTACAGTGCCACAATCCAAATACTAATATTTAATTAGTATAAAAAAAGATATAAAGCATCTACTGTTGCCTTTGCTGTGGGGAGGTTTTGGACCAACTGAGATTTTCTTTTGTAATAATGTTCTATTCCTCTTGAACAGTTCCAGAGACTTACAGAACATTTTTCACTGAAGCTCTTCTGATGGCAAATACAATCCTTTTGATTTTCCTATAACCTGTCACCCATCTATATTTACACGGTCAAAACAATGCACATTGGGTCCCTTTGTCTTCGACTACCTGGGGATGTAACAGCCACTGGTAGCGTCATTCTTTGAATGCCTCTACATATAAGAAAGAAAGAGATTAACTGTAACTTACATGTTATTTAAAACTCCTTTTTTGAACAGAGTAAATCAATATTATGTATATTACATGACATAAAAGTAAGCTGAATATATAATTATGTACTGAGAATATACTGCTTTACAACATGTACAAAGGCTACAAAAACAAAAATTTAAGTTTCTTACCCATTAGCATGAAATTTCCCAGGTGATGTCTATGGGAAAAAAGATAAGAACAAATACATCACATTAAGAACAATTCCACCGAAAATCAGCAACCAATTAGTATGCTAGTAACTGAAATGTGTGCATGACTATTTAATCTAATGAACTTGTACTGGCTGTAGTTTGTGTTTACATTTTGACATGTTTAGTAAGGCAACAATTTGGTTGTTTAATGATAATTAATAAGGTCTCTGGCATCAGGCAACGTATTCATAATCATTTAATGTAATTGCAGTCTGTGAGGTAACGTTTAAAGCATTAAATACTTTGGATGCTTTTTGTAAACAATTCTGACTGTGAGCTTCTCTAGAGTGGCTAAGTATATATATAAGCACTTGAGAAAATGCTGCTAAAAGCTGTTTCCTGCTGGGCAGTGGTGTTAAGTTAGTGTAAAAACTCTCACATTACAACAAATACAAACAACATTAATACAGTAAATGGTGGTTTTATGTGCGGCAAAGTATTGGCTGAACCATTTCCAGACCTCTTTCCTCATGGAAGCCCAGTTTTACCTGCAGCTCCATCAGATCCCTGGTTTGGCTCTTTTTACTGCAGGACATTAAAGTAGGTGTTGATTATGGAATTTTATTAATTTACCCAATGACTGGAGGCCCTGAGCAGAAACCTGGATCCAAACCTGTGTTCTTCTAACCAGCTCACAGAATATTGACTACTTTTAGAAAAATGAAATATTTATATTTTTACTGTTTGCTTATTTATTTGCATTTATTGTAATATTCAACTGTTTTTGATGACAGAAAGAAGTCACTCCTGGTATACAATACATGACTTCAAACAATTTGCACAGGTGCCTAAGACTTATGCATAGTACTGTATATAAATAAATATTAATTGCTAATATCCCTGTAAAAATTTCAAACACTGATTTTTGACTCAGTTGTTATGCTGATAATTGAATTGTCAATTATCAGCATAACCTCAGACCTCATGGCCTCAGACCTCTGGAGTCTGGTAGACATTTTCAGAAAAGACTTAAACAATCTGTAATTAGAAATATCAGATAAAGGCTTTGGGAACTGAGACAATCAGTAAAATCCTGAAAGTTTGTCAAAGATCATTTGAAGTTTCCATGTATTATAGGGCTTCAGGTTCACTTAAATCAATTTCAGTGCTGTTTTATAATGCACAGTATTTAACAGCACTGACTGAAAGTAAAAAACATTAAAATATTTTTCATTGTAAGTTAAAAGTATCTATAACGTTATTGTGTTCAGTGCTACCTAATTTAAAAACAACAATACATCAATTGTAAATAAAAGTCTGGTTAAACAGGATGCAGTTTTGATTTGTATTTGATTGTTTTAGGGAATAGAAATGCATTTAGAAAATCTGAATATTTGCATGATTGTTTGATACATACACCACACTGTAACAATCAAAAGAACGATCAGTTTTTACCTGGAACTGATCATTGATCCTGTCATCATACTGATTTCAGAAAAACTTCTTCAGTATACTGTACCACCATCCATGACATCATGATGTAAATCCAGCGGGTGTGTGTCCATCCAGTACTTAAGTTCTGAAAAGGTCAGTAGAGTCTCATCAACCCTCACCATGAAAATCACACTCTCCTTATTACTGCTACTTCTCTTTAATTGCTCTCTTTAAGAATGCATCCACATTTTGAAAACCAAAAAACCTTTAGAGTTTGGTTCTGTGCTGTAGAGGATCGGGGTTTAACTTTGGGGATTACGGCATGAACTGGATCAGACAACAGACTGGATTGGGATTATCTGGTATGATGCCAGTAAAACTGTATACCAAACCTGTTGAGGGACGCTAGGAAATTACAAGAGACCAGTAGGAGGCGCTAAAACATTAAAAATACACCCAAACACCCATCAAACAGACAGAGAGTTTAATATGAGATGTAGATACAACGTAATTTTACTTTGAAAACTTTTAAGAGTTTTCAAGATTCATGTTTTTAGGATTTCAATGTGAAATATTTTTCAAATGATTAATGACACTGATCATAACTGATGGTCCTACCATTACATTTTCTTAATGGGAAATGCATTAAACTGAGTTTAAAATGAAATTAAAGTGTTCTGGGAGCAGATTTGGGGGCAGATTTAGGGTTTACACAATAATCATAGGCATTTTTAGGCTATTTTTTACCAAAACACGACAACGTGGATTTCCACTATACATGAGTGCTCTTGTAACGTAACCCCTGCAAAAACTGAGGGATTACTGAATTCGTATTCATACATAATACAGCCACTGACCATCCCTGTGGTGTCGCCCAAGTTTGAGCACTCATCTCGCCTGTGCTTTAAAAGCTAATGAACACAATCAGGCCAGAATTAGTTTAGTTTGCACCTTGTTGAACAGTACAGCAAAGAAAAGCAAGATTCTGTCATTATTCAGTTGCCAGAGAAAAGGAGCTAAGCCGAGCTAGATAGCTAAGGCAGCTACTTTGCTAGCTTTATCTTGTGGATTGTTGTTCTCCTTTTATGTTTCCTGACTCCATTCCTTCCACAGTAATGACAAAGACGGTCATTGCATGAAGACGTTCAGCTTCCTAGCAGTAACATTATTTCTGCATTCTCAAGCTATTGGAATATTAACATACACTCTAGACCTGCAGTCGTTTTCCAAAAGCTCTTGAAGATTCATTCTCTGTCCATCCACTCTCTTCAGACTGGGGCTGTCAGGGATATTAAGATACTTTGGTTTCTTTCTTATGCACAGTTTGAGGTGTGATCACTTAGTTGTGGGGAATAAGCTCACGTTACTTATTAGCCACAATAGCCTCGTAGCTGACATGTAAAACAAAGTCTACATTTGAGTTAAGAGTAAAACTATGTGCCAAACGATGGTAATGTGTCCTATGCTAATATGAGCAGGTGGAAAGTGAACGAGAGGAGAGGTGGTGATGGTGGGTGGGGGTGTGGGGGGGAGAGGGGGCACCTCCTGTGAGTAAACCACATTTTCTTTGTTCCTCCACAAGCTGCAGGGCCTTTCCACCCACCGACTCAGCAACCAACCGCAGGGCAACACACAGAACCACAGCGGCATCAATACACCGACACCAGACGCCCACTGACATCAGAGAACGGAAAGAAATCTGTCAATTTCTCTCACTCATTCATTCATTTATTAAGTTCCTCACTTCCTTCCTTTCTATCTCTTTTTCTTTCTCTCTCTCTCTCTCTCTCTCTCTCTCTCTCTCTCATCATTGTGATTTTTCTCCAGAAGTCACCACAGGGATTTGCCTTTTGCCCTGCAGCAATCTGAACATTTCCCTCTTCGTGCTGCGTTTAATCGAGCTTCTTATGTAATGATACTCCACTGTCTCCTCCTTCCACTCGGCTCCTTATCAAAGAGAGAGAGTGAGGGATGAAGGGGGAGAAATCTGCACTGAAGCAGACACAGTATATCAGAGGGGCATGGAGGGCAATGGCCCTCGGTTGAAATTCTGTGGGCATGCTGTCCCACCTCAGCCGGAATACTGAGCTCTCTCTT
Organism: Brachypetersius altus; assembly: GCA_037974465.1. Taxonomy (NCBI): domain Eukaryota; kingdom Metazoa; phylum Chordata; class Actinopteri; order Characiformes; family Alestidae; genus Brachypetersius; species Brachypetersius altus. The sequence goes on from JBBPDB010000011.1 coordinate 5,838,989, forward strand.
TCGGCAGGAGGGTTCTCCACTGGCTGGAATACTGTCTCACTTTTATTAAAAGTACTGTTCCCTTCAGCCTGAAATGGGAACAATTTTTCAATTTTATTTATATAGCGCTTTTAACAATGGTCATTGTCACAAAGCAGCTTTACAAAATGAAATAAATGTG
>JBBPDB010000011.1:5839248-5856015 GCA_037974465.1 Brachypetersius altus
CGGCAGCGAGTGAACAGAACTGCAACAGCAGTCAGAAGCACAGAGAACTTGAGCACTCAGTGGTCAAACCTCTAGCCCTCACAAAAACCTGTCCATCTACTACATTTGATACTGTGACATGCAAACACGACCACGAGTGCTTTAGTAAGGTAGTCTACTTTCTCTATACTATATATACACATAGCCCTATAAACCTAACCCTGGGTCTAAGTGGACACGCTAATGATTTGTCCTTCTAGATAACAGTTTAGTAGCAGTTAGCATGGTTGCCCTCTACTTACCTTGATACTCTGTCGAAAAATTATCATTATCAAGTTTATTCTCGTGACGGAGATTTCCTCCACGAGTTTAGTAACGTCAGCAAATGTAAATTTGGGTGAATTTGTTAGAGAAGTTGTGTACACACTCATTTTCTCCGATCCCAGGTTTTCTAATGCATTGGCGCTTGGCCGGAATTAAGTTTACCCTACCATTACGTATTTCAGGTTTTCGTGAAAAAGGTCCAATGCAGCAATATTTGTCTCGGAAGGCGGTACCTACTCATCAGCCATTCTGCACTTTTCAGCGGCTCTCTGAATTCTCGTTCCCTGCAGTGCGCACGGTTTGCTAAATATTCAGGTAGTGCAAGATGAACCATGTTAACTTTTGGAACACATGTCGCATGTATACTTTTATATGCGCATCACTTATGCTAATTTTGCTAATTAATACATTCAGTAATTATGAGTCAAATAACATTCAAAACAGGTGGTCTCATATTTTGCGAGGTTCAAACATGCAGTTTCACAATTTTTACTTTAATATTATTATAACATATCACTAACTATTACTGTAACTATAATATTATTAACTTATAACTGTAACTATTATTGTAACTTTATCACTAACTTTATTACTATAACTATCACTAACTATGACTGCAACCATCACTGCAACTATTATTACTATAAATTTATTGTCATTAACTATCACTGTAATGTTATTGTAACTTTATTATCACTAACTTTATTATTGCTGCAACTTTAATACTGTAACTGTTTTACACATTCATGGAGTCGGTTCAATGATCGTTTCGGTGTCTGCCTGCCCAGTTCTCTGGTTCTCCGGATCTCGGTTTGTCTCTTTTTATCAGGGTTTTCTACTTAAGTAAATTAGTGACAAGTATTTGAATAAAAATGCGATTGAATGATAATGTGTTTTTTATTTCAATTGTAATGAATTATAGCATTTAATATTGAATATAGAAACATTCAGCCTTTCAAATTCAGCAAAAGAATTTCACTGAAATTCACGGTACACTAATACGACCTGCCTGCTTAAGGAATTATGACAATTTACAGGGAGTTTTTCAACATTATAATTCAAATTTTGCTTGTTTGTGTTCATCTCGGCAACTCGAGTAAAATTTTCTCTTAATTCCCCTGTGGAAATTACGACGTGAGTGAATATTCATGTACCGTTTTCAAGTCGGTTTCTGGTATTTACCATAATCCCCATAGGACGTGAAGGCTCCATTAGAGCAGTGTGGGGCGAAGAGTAATTTTGTCACTACATTTCTTCATTAGTTTGCGCTTAAAAAGAGGCAAACTAAGAAGAATTTGGCTTTGACAGAAATGCCACAATTGTTCAGTCTCAAAGTTGACTTTTTGCAAAACAAAAACTATGGAAAAAAATATTGTTAATGAATCTGATGTTATTTAAATAAAGCACACTTTGACTTTTCTGTTTTGTGGTTTTGAATTGTTGTTGCGTGAAATTATTTCTTCCTGCCAAGTGGGGAATGATAGAATAAGTTTGAGAATCAATGATTTAGAAGAATGGCGACAGAAGAGCTTGCAGCTATTTCTGCTTTAGCAGGTGACTTGGAAAACAATCGGCCGTCAGCAATAGATGCGTTTCATAGGTTGTTTTCGCCCACAGAGGGAAGATGGAACTTTCTAGCTTTATTGGATATGACACGGGACGGATGCAAACAAACGTAGTTAGTGCCGCAGAGTGGGGAGACCCGTTATCTGACAAATCAGAAATAGCTGCAGCAAGCTCTTCTGTCGCCATTACATTAGTCATCTTTGCTTTTGCCTCGTTTCGATCAGAAGCATCACCTGTTTTTCTTTTAGTTCATATTAAATATCTGTTCGTTTTTACCCTGTAAGGCTCTGAGAGCAGTTAGTGAATAGGTTAACCGATGTGAAAATGACTTTCCCCCAGGTCTCTTCACCCCACCCTTAGAGAGACTCTGCTCTAATCGAACCAATCACTCTGTTGAGATGATTCTGACGAGGCCATGAAGTGACGTCGTTAGTGAAGGCCCACCTTGATGAGAGTCTGACAGTTGGGAACTGTCAATTGAGGTTTCCTCGCTAACATGCAATGCAACTGCAGGGGGCGCTATTACATTTGATTAAATAGATTAAATATTGAATTGCCAATTGCAATTTGAATTTTTGTGCTTATAAGCTTCCATAGAAATGAAGATGATGAATAACACCGATTGAATAATTAAAGTTGTAATTTTGTTAATGATTATTTTGCTGAATGTTTCTATATTGAATCCTAAACGTAATTACAATTAAGATAAATTAAGCATGTTTTTACTCAATTGGAATTTTTTTGTCACTAATTTTCTTCCACAGATTGGTTCAGGATGTTGGATGCTGATTAAGGTGAAGGTATAAGTTGTACCATTAATCTAATTATTTTTCTGCCCTTATAACCATTTATTAATATTATTCATATTTCTGACCCAAACCCACCCTGAAAGAAACTGAACTTCTCGGGTTCACCTTAAAACCTATATCTCAGACTCTGCTGCAGGTTTAAAGTGTAACTGTTCTGAACTTTTTAAGGTGGAAGGGACCCTTCAGATCAGGAGACATAAACTGTATCACTGATGTTCAATATCAATATTGGGAAGATTTTAGTCTAGAACTCTTTCTGTTCACATTCTGGACTCATCAGCAGCTCATGGTCAAATAACCCGGCAGAGCTCAATCCGAATGGTGAACAGATCCAGCAAAACCCAACGAACACAGACAGGAGGGACACTGTTATACGTGTGTGTGTGTGTGTGTGCGAATTTATATAAATATAAAGATCTGCCCTCTACTGTTCAGAACCATAATTCTGAAGTTTTGATCTGATCCTTCCTTGCAGACCCTCACAGGGAAAGAGATCGACATCAACATCGAGCCCCAGACAAGGTAGGAGAACAGCAGAAACATTCTCTGCCAGGTTCTGAAGATTTTTAAAGGATATTTATTTCAAACAGGTGGAAAGAATCAAGAAGCAGGTGGAGGGATCCGGCAAACAGAACTTTCAAACCAAACGGAATGGAATAAGATCAACCTGTCCATTAACTCCTGAAGCTGCTGTTCCCTCACTTTGTTTCTGTCTCTCAGGATCGATGAAAAAAAACGTGTGACTACAAGATCCAGGGGGGCTCTATTCTGCATTTAGTCCTCACGCTCTGGGGAGGTGGGATCTACGGACCTACTGAAGCAGGATCTACCGGGGTATGGTGGGATTTTGATGGGAGTATAATCTGAGTATGGTGGGATTTTGATGGGAGTTTAATAGGAATATGGTGGGATTTTGATGGGAGTATAACAGGAGTTTGGTGGGATTTTGAAGGGAGTATAATAGGAGTATGGTGGCATTTCGATGAGAGTATAATAGCAGTATGGTAGGATTTTGATGGCAGTATAAGGAGTATGATGGGATTTCGATGGGAGTATAATAGGAGTATGGTGGGATTTTGGGCTGCGCTGTTGAGTTTGTTGTATAATTGTTATTTTTCTAATGGAAGCATTTGGCTTTAGTGTCAGGATTCGGTTCTGTGACATTTTCCTTCCTAACCTGATGTTTCAGTTTAGCCCTTAAAGTGTCTGAGGGGTGACCTCTTACTGGTTATACTGGGATGCACCGGTATGGGAATTGTGGATAGATGTCTTATTTTTTTTTATGCACACATCCGCTAATGCAAATACGTGAACGTTTATAAAATGTAGCAGTAAGTACTTCAACCATTTCTACTAGCGTTTCTACTAGAGAGATGATCTTTATAAATACTTAAAAGATTAAAACTAAGTAGTTTAGAATCGTAGCCCCAGTCACCTCATTGCCCTTCTTTTCCACGTTACAAAAATAATCAACCTTTCAAATACTGAATATACTACAAATATTGAATATATAAACAAATATGTCTACATTCAATCCTATTGGTGAATGTTCCTCCTGCCAGTGCATGATATAATCAAAATGACATTGTAGCGGAGGGACAAATTTTGCTACATTGTAAAAACTTAATTCATGACATTCTTTTAAAAAATAAGTGACAAACACTTCTTTTGTTTAAAATAAACTTTATTTTAAAAATAAGATGAGGCAATAAACCCAACTCAATTCACGCAGTAGATTTGAATAAAAGCGAGGCCTCAGGAGGACAGCAGACGTTCACAGTCACAAACAATCTGGAGGAGGATTCGGATCCTTCAGCCCGGAGAGAACTTGGCTGTGAGGGAAGTAGGCCTGCCGACAGGGCGAGGCTTCACAGCAGACCGAGGTTTGTTTACTCCAGGTCTGACTGTTCCAGCACAAAACTAATCTTCATTTCTGACTGGACCAGGGAACAGCCGTATGAGAGGTCTGGGACTGGACTGAGTAGGGCTGGGTATCGCTCCAAATTTATCTGTGCCAATTTCCCCCAAAGCTTTCTTTTGAATACAAAAAATACAAATTACAGCTGGCATGCAAGTGTTTGGGCAGATTCCACATTTTTTTCTGACTGAAAAATGAGTCAAAACAACATCTGCTTGGACTACTGACAAACTACAATTTGACATTTCTACATTTTTAAGGCACATTTACTGTCCCAAAAGTGAAGAAACCAAAGGTTAGATGTTACAAAACAATACAAAACTTACTACGAATCAATCCTGAACATTTTAAGAAATTCACAACATCCAGACTTGGAAACTTTATGATTAGATCTTAAACACGCTTCACACTCAAGACACTCTAAGAACATTTCCAGATTGAAAGTGAAGTTCCCGTCTGTGAGCTGCTTCATTTCTGCTCTAGTCAACTGCCTAAAGGTCCAAATAATAATTTAGAGTTTCTGAATATTTGTCGATGTTTCTGAATGTGTGCTTGAAACTCATTTTTAGAATCACACTTAAGAAAGGAATATTTATGTTGATAATTAACCATAATTGTACATAGCTGCATATCCAGCAGGCAGCAATAGTAGCCTAGTGGTTAGGGCATTCGCTCTGCGATCAGAAAATCCAGGTTCGATTCCTAAGACCGCTGAGGTACCCTGAACAAGGTACCGTCCCCACACACTTCACTTGGTGAATGGGTTAAATGCAGAGGTTGAATTTCGTGCTATTCACACTGTGTGCTGTGGTGTGTTCACATATGACCAAATGATCACTTTCACTTTCACTGGATCAACAGTCAGGCTGAAGCCCAGCCGCTTGCATGCAGTATGTTGCTGTAGAAGCTAAGATTGTAGCCCCTTATTCAAATATAGCTTTTATGCATGCTGCAGATACTAAGGGTGTATTAAAATTATTGCTTTATTTTTTACATCTCGTTTAAGTTACTGTATTTTTTCAGTTTGCTGTTTATCACTCCTGCCTACACTAAGGTTCATGACTGCTCAGTAACACTGAAGTAATTATTAATAAAAGTTTGATACCCAGCCCTAATAGTGATCGTTGTCAGTTGGTCCGTACAGAATGGCTTTATGCAGTGAGACTTATACAGGGCAATTCCTTAATACCTGATCATGTACAAAACATGTTTACAGTCATTAGTCTTGCCTGAAGTGTAACATGTGTGTGACATAGCAGCAGCAATTCAAACGATGGAACACGATAGTGCCCGGGTTCAGAGAAATAACAGTAAAGCACGTTTTGTAATTCACAATTAAACTAAGTCGTACAGAGAGGGAACACTGCACTGTTTGTAAAATGTAGTCAGAGGTATTCATTACTCCATTTAAAGCAATAAAAAAAGCATATTATAAAACTGTAGATCATCAAATAATTGAAGAATTCTCAACACAGACTCCCTTCACCAAAAATGTCGATACCACATCAGTGTCTCAACTTGCTGGCGGCGGTCAGTTGGCGACGGATGTCGGAAAGGAGTCGATCTGCACGGTTTCCTGGCAGACGGCGCCCTGACTGCAGTAGGACAGCCGAACCCGCATCTTCAGGCTCGCCTGCAGGAGGAGACGTGCTGTTACATTACTGAGCACAGCTCTGTGTGGAGAACCAACAATGGCCCTCAGAAGTGAAGCAGAATGAACAGGGACGGACCTTGCTGGGGTTGTTGAGGAGGACAGTCTGGGTAACGGCTCCGCGACCCTGGGCTGGAACCACAGCACCGCTCGGGGCCTGCATGTGCAGCTGAACACTCTAGAACCAGTAAACAGAATAAAGGTCTCTTAAAGGGACACAAAACAGAAAAACTGTTACAAAAAAAATCTTGCCAATACAGTCCCTGAGCTTTTCCAGTCTAAAGACTACAGTAACCTCCTGATGATGATGAGCTGAGGGTAAACACCGGTTCTAGGCTGTTTTACGGTTATATTTACTGAAATCAGAGTTTACTGATACACTCAGTAGCAGGTTATCTGTAACTCCAGTGGCTGTGTGATGTGTTTGCAGGTGCACAATAAGAGATCTATAAGTGAGTACAGTATTATAAAACATGCAGAACCTTCGGTACGGCTGCTTGAAGAGTGAAGTTGGTGACGTCACTCTGGGTGGAGTTGGAGGCGGTGAAGGTGATGGTGATGCTCGTTTCTGTCTGTTTATCACACTGAAGCTTTAGACTCACTCCTCCCTTCTCATACACCGTCACACTGGGGACTAACAATAAAACCACAAATGAGACACGCAAGTACATCATTAAAACAGCCCTCCTGCCCTTCAAATATCCATACAAAATTACTCTGAGATGTTTGTGGTGCGTATTTAAATACAATTTTATCTGATGTCCCTTGTTGCCACTTAACCTCAACACACCAGAGACCGAACTCTCCAGCTCTCAAGCCCAGCAGGGAAGATCTACCGCCCAAACCAAACACTGTAAACAGAGTCTTTCACAACTGCTTGATAGGAAATGGTATATAGTACTGAAGATTACAAATTCTTTACTAATGAGTACAGACTCAGAGGTGGTGACAGGAAGCAGGGGTTCTAAAACACCAATATTTTATTGCATGTGTTTTAAATGTAAAGTTTGTGGTGAAATAGTTTTAAATCATGTTTATTATGCTCTGTTTGTACCTCTCTGCCACAAACTGATTAAAAACAGGTCATAAAAACAATGTCTCAGCATTTTCATTTCTTTTACATGTAATTACTTTCTGTGAGGGAACTTTAAGGACATCCCGTCACCGCTGTGAACAAACCACATCAGAACACTTTCAGCGACTAGAAATTCACTAATACTTTCTGCATAATGATTAATAGGTAAACAAACATCACACAGTGCTTTCTTTCTCGTGTACTCAGGCTTCTCTTTCTTCTTTTGTCTTTCCCTTCATTTTTTAATTCAGTTTGACTGTTTTTCTTCATTTGTTTTTATTTGAAGTGTCCTGTGTTCTATTAAAGACAGTCGATCAATAAAACCTCTTTACCGGAGATGGGCTCCAGTCCTCCCAGCAGATCCAGCAGGTTTCCCTGTATGTTCGAACTGCTGGAGTTGTGTGCAGTGCTGGTCTGGTCTTGGCTGGTCTTGACCGTTGTGTCTTTTTCACCCAGCAGATCCAGGAGATCACAGACCTGCGGGCAGAGGAGTCTGTTCAGCACTGTGTTCTGCCGCCTCAGCTCTGAAAGAGTCGGGACATTTTATTCACCTGGTTCACTGGTTCCTGGACCAGTACCGCCTGGACTGGTTTAGACTGGGTGAAATCTTTGGTTTCCTCTCCACCCCACTGGTCTCCATTGGCGCTCCCAGACGGAGTCTTCTCCATCACAGGCATCCTCTCCAACACGGCTGCCCTGTCCAGAACACTCAGTTACTGCATCTTGAATACAAGGTTTTTCAAGCCCTCTTCCTGAAAATGCTACCTGATAGTACTAGTACATTTGAAAGAAATGTGTCACATAAAGTATTAGGGATGCTCAGATCCGATGTTCGGTATCGGTATCGGTCTGATCCTGACCTAAATTACTGGATGGGAATTCGGGAAGGAATAAAAAAACGTAATCTGATTCATTAAAATACAGAAAATAATTACAGCACACATAATGCGATTTGAGACGTGCATAACATGAAAAGATGCATCAAGTGACATTTAGCTCTAAATTTGTGTAAAATTTTGTAAACATTGCACTAAATGATGAAAAAAATGACATCTCTAAATGTATTCAATCAATCAATGAATCAAACTTTATTAAGCACCTTTCAAGTTAAAAAACACAAGGTGCTGTACATTAAGAACTAAAACAAAGTAAAAGCAAAAAGAAACACATGAATCAAATAAAAGCAGTTCAAAAAGACGCGTCTTCAATTGCTTCATAAAAAGCTCGACTGAGTTTGCTTCTCTCATAGTCTTTGCTACGGTGGCCCCTGGTCTTTGGAACTCTCTACCACAGAGCCTGTTATGCTGTTTTCCTACTACACCATGTTCTCTGTGCAATATTTCTACCTTATTATATCACAGTTATGATTTTTGTATTTCTGTGAATGTATACAAAAAATATCGAGACATTTTTTGAAAGCATTATTTTTGTTTTCTGTTTAAAAAAAAAAAAAAAAAACTCAGTGAGTATCGGGTTTGTATCGTATCAGCAGATATGCAAATTTACAATAGTGGTATTGGTATCGGACATAAAAAAGTGGTATCGTGTCTATAAAGCACTTCTACTTTCGCTATATTAACAATCAAGTAGAGATACAGACTGAATACTTTCAGTAGTATTTCACCAAGATTAAGTCAAAACTAAATCAGCATAGGTTTGGACACTCCACACGTCTTTATTACTTTAAGGGGAGATTCTTTCTTTGGGTTAGAGGGGAAACTTCACTTTGAACCATCGCTTTAAGGTCTGAACACCACGGGCACTGCGGTTTTTACTGAACTGGAACTCTGACAGTATGCAGAGATGCGATGAGGTACCTCATGTGGTCGTATTTCTTGAAGAGAGCGTTGTATTCCACTGCCCTTTGCTGGAGCTCCACATCGATGCAGCTGCCATAAATACTCACTACGCTCCTGATTCGGCTTTGAGAGAGAGAAAGACAGGCGTTAATCAGATCTGCAGCACCGCCACCTCGTATCTCCTCTCGGAAGACCTCTGAGCTGTTGAACAACTGAACAGAGAGACGTTTCTTACTCGACGTTGTTTGTGATGCGGGTGCTCAGCTTCATAATGGCAGTCAGAGCAAAACCTCTGGACGCTGGGGACGACATGTGGGACTGCAGGACCGTTTCCAAGGCATCCAGGACATCATCCTCTGTTACCTAGTGACAAAAATGAGAAGACGAGAAATGTGTGCAGATTAGAGGTCTGTGGAAAGCACACAGTGCTAATGAGTATACAGTAAAAACATAAAAAATGTGGCATCACTATCTAAGCCCTGCCTACATCGCCAGGAGGTTGTGAGTTCGATTCCCAGTGATGCCATGGCCTAACATGTGCCAGTAGTCTAAAAGGGCATATTTGGCTGCGCTGTGCTCTCTATGGGCCCTCCCTCATTCAGGTTTCAAATTTAAGACTTTTTAATACCATTATGAATGAAATTTAAGAACGACTTCACATTCACACTAGTAGAAATGATATAAAAGAAACAGAATCCTGGAATTATTTACAAAAGAAATGAATTTATTCACTTTTTTGGAGAGACCTAAACAGCAGTGCAGAGACCTCCACTGCGATAATGATTATCAGATGATACACTGAGTGGCCCCCAGCAGAGGCCCTACCTGGATGGGCTCGATTTCATCACAGTCGCCTTTCAGCAGCAGGTCACCGTACTCCCCGATACACCAGCAGGCCACCTGAACCAGGGACTGCTGAAAAAATCCAAGGGATCACACACAAAATCACTCAGACATGATCCTACACTCTGTAGGCAAAGGGTTCCTGCAGAAGGCGGTTCTTACAGCTGTAGCACCAGCAGAACCATTACAAGTGACTCCAGGAACCATTTTTGACCATTAAAAATGTCCCTGTAGGCCCAAATGATGATGATGGTGATGATGACTGGACTGCATAACTTCAGAAACATCATACACTGCTCAAAAAATAAAGGGAACACAAAAATCTGAATGAATGAAATATTCTTGTTCTAAATTCTAAATATTTTGTTCTTTACATTGTTGAATGTGCTGGCAACAAAATCACACAAAAATGATCAATAAAAATTTATCAACCCATGGAGGTATGGATTTGGAGTCACACTCAAAATTAAAGAGGAAAAACACACTACAGGATCTCATCTCGGTACCTAATGCAGTCAGGCTACCTCTGGCGAGCTCCTTCATTTGGGATGTGTTGCTAATTGCCTATAATTCTCACCTGTTGTCTATTCCATTTGCACAACAGCATGTGAAATTGATAGGCAATCAGTGTTGCTTCCTAAGTGCACAGTTTGATTTCACAGAAGTGTGATGCACTTGGTGTTACATTGTTGTGGTAAAGGCCACACTACCTAGACTGTCTTAGTGGCTGCAGGAGGACAGCACTCGCTGTGGGACGTCAGTCACGACTCAGGATAGACAAGATGGATTTGAGGATGTTTACTTCACTGTCTGCACATTCACACTTAGGCCAGTATGCGTGTAAGCATGTATGCAAATATGGTTCTGTAACAACAATAAAGAATAATTACAGCTACTTCTACTATTGACAGTCTCATGAATTAACAAACAGTTTGAACTAGATTTAACAACATTATTTAACTAGTATATCAGTTAATCATGTACAATAACACAACAATATCTTGACTTACTATCATCAGTGACTCATACGTGCAAAACATGAACAGGCACAAAACTGAGCACTAAATTCAGGGCGTGCTACTTCTCTCTCTGCCTCCTCTCTCCCTCTCTGCGTGCTCACTCACACCACGTGGCCAGCGCTCTCTCTTAAATATGCTCTGCATGTTTGCTTCTTCAATGAAAGCCTCGAAATGAGGATTCTATGATCCTTCATCTTTATCTGCTGGAAGTTCTGGAAGGATGATTAACTTTACTGCAGGGTGAGTGTATAATTTGCCCTTTATCTTCTTATTCTGCAGTCCTAACTTGACCATCACTGCCTGGGAATACCTTGGTGACTTGACCAACTGGCCATTCTGCTCTTGGCAGCTGATGGTCTACCAACATTACCACCGATCCAGCTGTAATAGTTGATTCTGAGTTCGTATTCCACTTTTGACGATGTTGTAGTGAAGGTAAGTAATCCTTAATGAAGGCGGTCCAAAAGCGATTAGTAAGAATCTGACTATGACGCCATCGCCTCCGACTTAATATCTCCACTGCTGGATATACGACTTGAGGTAGAGATCCGTCCGGCCGCCCCATAAGGAGGTGATTTGGAGTGATGGGATCAGGGTCTGCAATGCTGGAGGAGGTGTACCCTAGAGGTTTAGCATTGAGAAAGGCTTCTACCTCCACCAGGACTGTGACCAGAACCTCTTCAGTAACGGTTTGGCTACCCAGAGCAACCCACAGTGCAACCTTTACAGATCAAACTTCTCGTTCCCATGCACCCCCAAAATGTGGAGATGCAGGTGGATTGAAATGAAAGCTGATTTTCTGTCTGGCTAGTCTAGACTGCAGCTCCGGAGTCATCAGCTTAAAAGCTTCCTTGAGCTCTGTCTCCCCACCATGGAAATTCGTCCCTTGATCAGAATAAAGTTCAGCTGGTGTCCCTCTTCTCGCCACAAATCTCCTCAAACTCATAAGGAAAGCATCCGCATCCATACTAGTGAGGAGGTCTAGATGCACTGCTCGTGTTGTAAGGCACTTATAAATGATTCCCCACCTCTTCTCCTGCCGTCGTCCAAGTTTTACTGTGAGAGGCCCAAAACAATCTACGCCTGTCGAGTAGAAAGCAGGCTTGTAGAGACGAAGGCGTGCGGGAGGCAGGTCTGCCATTTTTGGGGAGGTTGGTTTTGCACACCATCTCTGGCATTCAACGCAAGCTTGTTGGTGTCGCTTTATCGCTTCACGTCCTCTCAAAATCCAAAAGGATCGACACATCTCAGCGAGTACACGCCCTGGGCCAGCGTGACATAGGCGGGAATCATAATCTTTAATTTGAAGACGAGTCACTGAGTGCTTGGGATCCAATACTACTGGATGAACTTGGGAGGCGTCTAACTCTTCTGCCTTTCGCAGACGACCGCCGACCCTGATGATGTCTTGACTCTTGTCATATACTGGAGAGAGGGTGATTAGGCGACTGCTGCAATGAACATGTTTCCCTGCTTTCAACAGTCTAAACTCATCTGGAATGTAAGTCCGCAGAAAACAGCTCGCCTAACTTCTGCAGTATCCTCAGGGGTTGTAATAGCTGGGGTGGTTGGCCAATTGTCTGGAGACTGGAGTAGAAATGGTGGCCCATGACTCCACCTACTTTGTTCTGCTAGATCAGAGAGTCGCTTACCTCTCGTAATATCGTCTGCGGTGTTGGAAGCCGAATCAACATGCCGCCAGGATTTTGGGTCTGTAATTTCCTGTATCTCAGCTACCCTGGTTCCGACGAAAACTTTAAACCTACAGGACTCTGATTGTAACCAACCTAACACCGTCGTTGAGTCAGTCCATAGAGTTCTGTCTTGAATGGGCAGAGTGAGCTCATGTTCTAGTACTCTAAGAAGTTGTGCTCCTGTGAGGGCCGCACAAAGCTCTAACCTTGGTATGGAGAGCTGTCTTTTTGGTGCAACTCGAGACCTAGCCACAAGAAAGGCTACCTGGACATGCCCGTTACTATCTTCAGAGCGCAGGTATGCTACGGAACCATATGCCCGCTCTGAAGCATCACAGAAAATGTGAAGACTTCTGCTCAGGTCAGATTTATCCAGGCTTTGTGTGGTGTAACACCTAGGGATAGAGATCTCTGATAGGTGCTTGAGTTCTTCTTCCCATCTCTGCCAGGCGTGCAGAACAGTTTCTGGGAGAAGTGGATCATCCCATTGCCTCGGTTTAGCCCACAGTTGCTGTACTAGTACTTTGACCCTGGTAGTAAAGGGAATTAGAAACCCAAGGGGATCATATTGGCTCGCTAAAGTTTTATAAATGTTTCTCATTGTGGGCTCTACGTAACCAAAGGTGCGAAGCTTGAACTTTAAAGTGTCTGAAGCACAGTGCCAGCGAAGACCTAATGCTGGTTCTAGAGTATCTGTCTTGTCTTGTGACAACCACAGTTCTGCGCTATCAGAACGTGCCTCTGCTGGAAGATGACTCACTACAGTAGCTATATTACTTGCCCATTGGCGGATATCGAATCCTCCTGATGAGAGTGCTCTTCGCAGCTCATCAACAAGCTTCTTCGCCTCTACTGGTGAGGACATGCTCTGCATGAGGTTGTCCACATAGAAACACCTCATTACTGTTGTACGGATACTGGTCTCCAGGTTACTATGGTCTAGGATGTGTTTCTGCAATGCGTAGTTAGCACAACATGGGCTACAGGTTGTTCCGAATGGAAGTACTTGCCATTCATAGGTATCTGGGATTTGTTCACCCTTTAGATCTCGCCATATGAACCGCATAATTGGCTTATCTTCAGGCAGGAGACGGATCTGGTGGAACATACTGCGGATGTCACCACTAACTGCAACTGCATGCTCTCTGAAACGGAGCAGAACTCCAAGCAATGATGGGCTCAACTGAGGACCAGGCATCAGGGCCTTATTCACATTCAGGCCTCTATACTGAAATGAGCAGTTGAAAACTACTCTGTACTTCCCGTTATGTTGTACTAAGTGATGTGGTAAGTACCAACTCTCTCCCTCGCTCCTCACCTCATCTGGTGGTAGTCTTTTCACATAACCCGCATCTACTAACAGTCATTTCTGTTCTGTAGACCGCTGCCTGTTCAGATTTTCTAGCAAGACGCCTCTCTGTGGCTCGCAGAAGTGGCAAAACAGCTTCCTTAGGAGCCTGGAATAAGGGCGTGTTCTTACGACGCAGGAGTGGGGTGGCATATCTATACACACCATCAACCTCCATGTGAGTGGTCTTCGTTTCCAGGAGGTGAATGGCCTCATGGTCTTCTTTAGAACGGGTTATCAGCCTCTCATTTCGAAAGGGCAGGGTATCCACTTCCCATAGCTTTTCTATATTTCTTAATAGTTCTGCTGTTTCAGGACTTGTAGAGGTGAAAAGGCAATCCTGTGAATGGGATTTTAGCTCAAAGACTTTAGCTGGGCCTTGGAGTGTCCACCCTAATCTTGTCTTGACTGTGGCTGGCCCTCCTGGTGGTCCTAAGCGCACAGGCTCTATAGGAGTTATAAGATGAGGGTGATCAGCTCCAATGAGCAGCAGTGGGCGTGCATTTTGGAAGGACTGTAAAGGTAAACCTCTTAGATGTATGTATTTTTCTTGGAGAGTCGTGACAGGGTAGGAGTGTTGGGCTAAACCCAGCTGTACTGCAGTAAAGGCGCTGTGAATTTGAAAACGCTTCTGAGGTTGTTGAGCGGAAGCAACCTGGAATGATACAGCCACACCATTAAGGACCTGAACATCTTGACGAATAGTTCGTAAACTCAAATCTTCTGGATGGCTTTGTAGTCCTAGTTGGTGGACGGCAGCTGGGAGCAACATTGTACGCTCTGAACCATCATCCAGCACTGCAAAGGTATCAAGCCTTTTCTTACCATGGCTTAGGATGACTCTAATGACCTTTAGTAGGACTTTACTGCCCTCTGCTGGTCGGTTCAGGTAAAGTATATCACTAGCTGAGCTTACAAGACATGAACCTTCATTTTTCACTCTGTCATTCACATCATGAAGGATCTGTAGGTGTTTCCTTTGGCAGATACTACATGGTTTCTTGAGTGTGCACTGAGCTGCCTGGTGAGTTCTGCCACAGCGCCAACATCGTTTATTGCTCTTAAGCCAGTCACATTTCTGCTCCTTGGTGAATGTCATGAAGGTGGAGCACTGGCTAAGGAAGTGCTCAGAACTCTCACAATATGGGCAGTATGGGTTTGGTTTAGACTTCCTTTCTGATTTGGATGGCTGTCCATGCACAGGCTTTATTGCATTATCTGTGACCTCCTCAGCTCCGTGTAAGATGGTGGCTGTTCTCTTAGATGGGTTTTTGGTCTTATAGCCCCCTTTCTCACGAACTGCATCAATTTCAGCTCTCCTACTTAATCCATCGTAACCTTGGCAGTGACATTCGTATTGCAGCCACGCAGCGAGGTCACTCAGTGTGTGCATGGCTCCAGACGGGTTATACATGTGCCGCCGGAAATTGGCTCGCATATCAGGAGGTAATTTAGTTAGCAGACGAGCTACATTAGATCCGCACCTTAGCTCGGCTTCTCCTTCTAAACCTAAGGTTTTCAGCATGCTCACTAAAGCATTAATCTGCAGAGAGAATCTTTCAAATGCGCTAGTGTCACCTCGACGGACATCAGGCAGTTCCATCACTGTTGCTATCTTCCTAAGAGCTAATTGATGTGGCTTCCCATAACGCTCATTCAGGGCTGCCATAGTGTCTGAGAATGGGGTGGGAGAGTTGATGTATGAATCAGCCACTAAGCGAGCCTCCTCTAGCTTCAAGTGATCCACTAATATTTGATAGTTAAATAACTCTGTACTATCGGCAAGCAGTAGATTTTCTAGAGCTATCTTTAATCTGGCAAATTGGCTTGGGTCATTATTTGAGAAATTAGGAATCGTTGGCTTAGGACCTCTGTAGACCATTTGTTGTAACAGAACTGGTTTCTCTAGCCTGTAATAACCCATATGAGTATGGGAAGGTGTCTGTTTGCATGAAGCAGCTTGGGAGTATGCAGGGGTGTATGCTGGCACAGGCTCAGGCTGGTAGTGGTTATACGTAAAACTCTTAAGTAGATGGGGTATGGCTGAGTGACCGTACACGAGTCTGTCACCTTGTTGGTCGTTGGTCGCTGCCACAGGTAAGACATGTGGCACTAGATAGCTGTTACGAGAGAGAGTATCACTCTTCGCATAGGCACTGCAAGCAGCTTTGAGAGTAGTCTGGGCTTGAGTTTGCTGAGACTGGTGAGCACGGTTGCTCCTACTTGATTGAAAAGCTACTTGTCTTGCTTCTATAGTGTCATCCGCTACAGGTGAATAGGGTTTATGTACCTGAGGCAAGGCTGCTGAACGGGTGTAAAGGTGTGGAGCTGGCTGTGGTGAACTCAGTGAAGGGCGAGGAGGAGGTGAAGGGCGTGGTGTATGCGGTGCTGGAATAGGCGGTCCTGGAAGTGTTGCACTCATACCACTACGGATGGTGCGTGGAAAGGGTAGTGGTGATTACTCTATTATAGTGTCTAGCTCTGCTACATTTGCTTGCTTGTTTTCCCCCACGTTCTCATGTCTGTACCGCTGTCTCAGTTCAAGCTTTAACTGTTGTATTTCCTCTGCAAGCCGCTGAATAATCTCTAGATCTACACCACTATGTGTCTGCATCTCACCCCTATGAGCACTGATACTATCGTGCCTCATTGGCTCTTTACTCCCAATTAGTGTTGTCAAAAGTCCCGGTTCTTCGGTACCAAGTACGGTACCTAAAAAAAAAATGTTACGGTACCAGGTTT
>JBBPDB010000011.1:5877542-5891004 GCA_037974465.1 Brachypetersius altus
ATGGTAGAACCACAGCTACCATGAAGTGCTATGGATAAACCATAGTAAAACTATGGGTAGTACCGAAGTACCATGGGTTACCATAGTAAAACTATGGGTAGTACCAAAGTACCATGGGTTACCATAGTAAAACTATGGTACCCCAAAAAACGGCATTAAAACCATAGAAAACCATAGTGAATTTTCGTAAGGGTGTAATTACTGTCTACCCTTTGAGGAAATAAGTTATGATTTGTTTTATACCACATGCTGCCTTTTTGTGTAACTAGTCTAACTGGCTTGTTTAATAATACAGTCTAAAGAATTCTATTGTACTGTGGACCCCAAGCAAAGGGATTTGTTGGGACAAGGCAGGACTGAAAAGAAAATGTCTAGAATGGATTCTTGGTTCTGTTTTGACTTACTTACTATTCTACACAATAGTCGCAAGCTAAACTGTCAGAAAGAGTAGTAAAGAGTGATAACAATTGGAACAGTTGGGTGTTTAAAGGGTGGATATTGAGGGGAATATATATGTATATTGTGATGTCACAAAAATAGTCATGCTGAAGACATAAGCAGTGTTTCAGCCCTGATTGCTGTTTGAATGAGGCACAATGCAGGGCCTACAGATCAGGCGCAATAAGAAAAAAGGAGGGGGTGAAACTTCTTAGTTAAACACACTTAAAATGCAACTAATTATCATTTTAAGAATTCCGAATGTAATTAAAAATCTGAAAATTCAAGGCTAAACTGAATCTCAAAAAGAGACTGAAATGACATGCCATGAAAGTGTTCAGCCTTTTACTCATAGTCATTAAAACAAAGCTTCTGGAATGGGAATTCCATTCTATCCAGACTAAGGCATGTACGAATCGCTAACACTTCACAGTGGTGCCCAGAAGCTCTGGGAAGACGTTGTCCTTGATGTTTGCCAACACCTTTGCCATTAAGACTCACCGTGGTCATCAAAATAGAGGAAATGCCTTCATGCATGCTGGTCCCGCTATTTATAACATTGGAAAAGTGGGCTTGCGAATGAGCAGGCAGCACATGTTGTGCCCCTGTTCTAGTGGAGTGTTGGGTTTCCACAAACTCACCCTTACAAAAGCTCACATGTCCAACCAGCCCTGCAAAAACAAGCCCAAACCAGCTACTGCTCCTTCAAACAAGCCTGCGAGCGACAGGGTCTGTTCTTTACCCTCTCTCTAGTACACTGAATAACTCGACATGCTCGCAATGCTAATTAAGTAAAAAGTCCATTAGTAGTCTAGTCAGGTAGCTAAAAAACAAACAAACAAACAAAAAGGAGTTGAATACACTAACTTGGGCAAACTTCTCCAAGTCCTTAAGGCATTAAAATAAATTGTAAATGGTTATATTAGAGGAATATTACAATCAGTTATAATCAGTACATTAGACTGACGTTTCTAGTCAGATCACCAATTCAATATTGTGGTACTCTCTTTATATTGTGCAGCCCTAAACTGTGCCATGATTTTCAAAATGGATTCTCACTTTACTGACAGGTACTACACTATATCGACTAAAGTATTGGGACCATTACATGACATTGTATTCAGTTATTACAGCTTCCATTCTTCTTGAAAGGCATTCCACAAGACTTGGAGTTTCTGTGGGAGTTTGTGCCCAATCATTCCGTAGAGCATTTATGAGGTCAGACACAGATGCTGGACAAGAAGGCCTGGCCCACAATCTCCGTTCCAGTTCATCCCACAGGTGTTGGATGGGGTTGAAGTCAGGGCTCTGTGTGGGCCAAGTTCTTCCAGTCCATCTTTACGGAGCTTGCTTTGTTCACTGGGACAAAATCATGCTAGAATAGAAAATGTTCTTCCCCAAACTGTGTCCACACAGTTGGAAGCAAGGGGTGGTTCAAAATGCCTTGGCATGCTTTTCCCTTTTCATTTCCCTTCACTGGGAATAAGGGACCTTGCCCAAACTCCAAAACAGGTGTGTCCCAAAATATCTTTAACCATACAGTGTATATCTTCTGTTTGAATTGACACTCTTCTCTGAAGGAAGTAACCAGGACTCTGACAATCAAAGTTGACTTGCTCCCTTGGAGAGTAGGATCACAAGGATATTGGGAGACGGCAGAGAAGCTGTCTGGAGCTGGCAGGGAGTCTAAGTAAGTGAGCGTGACACTTGATCTGTACTCATGTGGGACTGGGGCATGTGATGTCGTGCCAAATGCCCTTCCACCGTCACCTGCTATTGCGAATGTCTGAATGTTCCAAAGTGCAAAGAAAATGTCCCCGTCAAAAGTAACACCATGATCCACTACATTTGATATCCTGTATTTTTGGCACCGGACATATTTGAATGGTGCAATAATGGATATGAAGAGATGCAGGTTTTCCTCAGCAGCCACTTCATGCCATCCAACCAAACCCAACTGATAACATAACTATCATTTGGCATTTAAACTCTATTTCATGATGCATGAACTGACAAAAATCGTTCAACTATACTTGGAACTTGGTTATACATCAACTTCAGCTATAAGTTACGCTTGTACTGGTTTTGCTCCAGGAGCAATGATGTTCTGTCAAATATTTGGGAACACCAGCCATATAATATGCCAATTTAATCCCTGGTGGGGGAGCATGTATTAAATTATTTTAATTAATGCCAATTTTTTTTTTACTAGATGAAGCGTAGGCATTCCTCTCTTCTGCATTTCTTTAACAAATATCTAAACAAGTCTAAACATGCAGGTGAGTCTGGAGTTAAAAGCGATGCTTGCAGACTTTAACGAGCTGTTGGGCCGAGCTAATTGAAAGGAAGCATGGCTCCAACAAGAAAGCAGCCAATTGAAACATTGGGACATACCCCTAAATTATGGCAAATGAGAGGTCGTTGGAAAGGTGTCACCGAGCCCTATCCAACTCTGCAGTTTCACATTTAGAGTGCGAGATGTATTTTTCATATTTAACGTTTAGATTTAAGATCCTTTAAGACAAATCCTCCATGTTGGAGAGCATATCACAGCACAGTCCAGCCCCCTGCTATGTAACAGCCAATTGTAAGCACAGCATTTAGTTTAACACATTTAGCTCTAAATGTGAAAATTGCGCTAAATGATGAAAAAATGACACCTCCAAATTAGTTAAGCAGTTTACAAACGGCACCACATAAACTTGGAACTAAAGACTTGAGACTTGTCTTGGACTTGTGAACATCTCTGATTTGAATACAATGTCACATAAGTCCCTGTTGATGTAATGGTCAAGTGTCCCAATACTTTTGTCTATACAGTGTACATTCACACTTGAACAATGTCTAAACATGCCATGGAGGTCTTGTCCTTCATACTCCTGCAGTAGCCAGAAAATGGATGATGAACTGAAATGAAAAAGCAGGAAAGGGTGGCTTATCATATATATTTATTTCAAAATATTTAAATAAGCTCTAACATCAAAATCCAAGAAGATGGCAGGTATAAAAATACGCCATCATTAGGGCACCCCATGGGATATACACACTATTACAGCAATGTAATGCATCTAATCAGCACTCATTAACACACATTCATTTCAGTTTCGTTGAACCTCAAAAAGCACCTACATGAACAGTTTGAACTTTTGTTTCTCCAATTTTGGAATGTGTTTTTGTCAAGAGAAACAAAATCAATTCATTTTTTTTATTTCAAAAGCAAGATATTTAAATAATTTAAAATGTGATGTCTTTTTTTAATCCAACTACCTGGATTCCATGTTTTGTCAGTGTGCGGAGCATTATGTAAGAAACCATAACTGTTCCATCTGATGCATCTAGATCATACTCTCAAGCCTTCAATCCATCATTAAAAGAGATCAGTACAAAATCACAAGTTTCTATAGACAGCAAATTCATAGACAAAACATCAACACTACCTAAAAACAGAAATTAACAAAATACATGAAACTGTACGGAACCCTATGGAAATGTTTTAAGTTCAGGACACAGTGTTGTATGTAAATTCTCTCATTATAAATAGTCTATATAATTTAACTCTTTGTGCAATCGAAACCCCGAGACATAAATAAGCAAAAAAAGAGACACTTGATCAATAATTAAGACATTTAGATCTTAAAAAGTACATCTTCTCCAAACTAAAATGCAATCCTAATTAAATGTTTCAATTTCCATCTCTGTCCAAAATAGCTTTACATATAAATGTCATCAAAAATCCAGAAAACTCTATAGAAATTGTACAACCATCCTATCAAAATATAGGCATTTCTTGGTGAACTTAAGCAAATGACTACATCAGTCCAGATTTATCTCGCAAATATGACAAAAATAAATGATGGAAGTCAGGGTAAGTTCAGCAGAGACAGTGTGGGCTGCAAATTCACATTCACAAATCCTTGCAAAACATGTACAATGTAGGACCAGTGCTTTCTCCGAGCTAGGCATAAATAAATAAAAATAAACAGTAGAGAAGTTTCAATGGGCTTGTTCGTGTAGAACTTTCACACCAGATATTTTACAGCATTTAGAAAAGAAAATGAAAGAATTAAGTTATACACTTAATGGCCGCATAATTAGAAACTCCCACTTCATGAGGTTTTGGGACTTCTTTGTAAGTGAAAGTGACCATTCTGTCATACATGAAGAAACCACAGCACACAGTGTGAACCGCACTAAATTCTTCCTCTGCATTTAAGGGGAGCAGTGTGTGGGGATGGTACGTTGTTCAAAGGAACCTCAGAGGTGCCACTAGCAGACTTGGGAATCGAACCCATGCCTTCCTGATTGCAGGACGGATGCCCTAACCACTACTGGCTGCCCCATATTGGCACGACTAACCTATCCATGCTCTGCCCACCAGATTTGTGTTCTTTCAAAGCTACTGTTGTGGGTTTTTTACCAAAATACCCACACTTAGAACGGGTTATTAACGGTTATTAATTCAAGAGCAGCCGAATGTAGAAGGAGTGTGTTTTTAACTGCCCATTATATAAAAGTGGGGAAAAGTTGCACTGTTTAGATCATGTGTCATTTTACATATTCCGGCTCAGTCGCATTTTAAATGTGCCATCATGTAGCGGCACTAAATTCTAATGTAAATTCATAAGATTCTATTCTACAAAGCTTGTCCAACCTGAACAGTTGCTGAGAATCTGGACAGAGCATGGAGAGATTGAATACAGACTGTAACTGCCAACCTTGCTCCTAAAGACCATCCCCCAGTAAGGTGGTGCCATTAAGGACAAGTTTCTAATGAAGTGGCCATGGAGTGTATAGCTTATGTATTTTCCCGCTGGCTTAGATGGAGCTTAATATTTTGACCAGGGACCAACACTCTGGTGCACAGGATTCAGGCACTAGGGACCTTGGGTCATGGAATTTATAACAATAATAACAAGCAATTTAACAACAAAAAAAAAAAGGTCTGTGGCCACTATATGGCTAAGAAAAATATGCTTAGAATATCTAATAAAGTGCAAGTTCAGCAAGGCAGCAACAGTTAAATAAAATTAAAAGCTGCTGATGTACCCAGTGCTGTTTTTTTGCTGAAATAATTACTGTTTTGTTGACGTGTGCCTTAATCATTCTGCCCTGTGCTTCTGAATACATAAAAAAGGTCCAGCAGACGAATAGTGCTATGCAAAAGTCTGTTTACTGTGTGTGCAAACAAAGCACTACCAATAATGTGTTTACAGTGCTTTCAGCTGAATGAGAATGAATACTTGTACATTAAACACACACATTCATATGTGAGTATCAGTAGATTTCTACAGTTCGAGCGGCACTTTTCTTTTCATTATCCCTGCCATGGAATAGCATTTTAGCTTAATAATAAACTGATTAGTTAGATCTGGAGGGTATTTCATAAAGCAAGCTATTGTTTTTCAAGTATATATTCCATTTAGGCTTTCTTTTGATTTAGTCATTTACATAAAACTACATGCTTGATTGCTTATTTTGTTTGACTACTTATACACTGCTACAAAAACACCATAGCATCTTTACTATCTTTGGGTAACTATTATAAGAGGCAGAAAGAATGTATCTTTTTTCCACCCCAAGTAATTTTGGTCAGTGTCCATTGGTCCATTTAGCAAGAAATTTTGATGTAAAGGGATGTTGGTCTTATCAAACTGTGAAAAACAAATAAAAAACTTAGATAGAAATTAAACAATATATCTACTTATTTTGAAATGTTATTACTTATTTTGAAATTGAACTGTCTAGTTCTCTGCTTTGTAAAAATAACCCCCAGGTGTGTAAGAGAAAGGAAAACACTAAAGTATACAGGGTGGGGAACGCCAGGTCCACTAGACAGAATAATTGTTTGTGTGTGTGTGTGTGTGTGTGTGTGTGTACACCCCACTTGATCTTTACATTAGTCCGCAGCATGGCTCTTTTGTGTTGGGTGTCTCTTCTTCGGGTGCTCTGAGCTTTAGTAGCGGTGGATCACCACTGGCTGGAGTGAAAAAAACAGTGTTATGTGTGATTTCCTGTTCAGATGTTGAGGGCTCCCCCTGGTGGTCAGGCAGATGAAGTGCAGGATCCTCTCTGACAGGCAGTGGGGGAGCAGGAGCGGGCCGTTTCTGCAGCTTTGCAGCAACTCTCTGACGCTTCAGTTCTGCAAGTGTGTGGTGGGATTTCTCTCGGGTCATACTGTCTCCACCATCTCCCCCTTCCCCTGTGCTGGGAGTCAGCTGGTAGGACGCACTGCGGTCCATCATGCCCCCACCACGCAGCTCCCCAGGAACGGAGGATGAGGAGAAAGAGGGAGCACCGCCATTCCCTAGAACAGAGACTGCATTACTGGATTCTCCACCATCGTCTGGCTGCAGAACAGCACCTGAGCCACCACTGGAGCTTGCCACCTATAGCACAAAGGAAATAAAGAACGAACAAGCAATTATGCAGCAATTTTTAGCACAAGTACAATTTCCACGTCAACATTTAGAACAGAAACAATCAGCATAAGAATGTTCAGAATTTATCTGATGGCAAATGAGTTGTAATCCTTGCAAATCACACACTTACATTTTCCCAACTTTCCCATTTTAAGCTAACATATAAGCTTTAAATAACTGCAGATACCAAAATGTTGTACTCTACCACATAACCCAAGTCTATAACCATGTCTGAGGCAAATGTGTCATTCATGCACCCTAATTGTTGGGGTCTAACATATCTGATAAACTACACTTATCAAATACATTTTTTGCTGAACTAATATATTTCACTGCCTTTAAGGTTTCCTCACCATCGCGGCATGCTGTTTCAATTCAGCATCCGTCTGTCTGTCCTCATCATCGTCAGTGGTTTCAGGTTGGCCTCCTCTCTCCTGCCACACCATCGCCTCCTTATGGTGCTCTCTTCTGTACAGGCTGCTGCGCTCGTTCACACTCGTGCGCCTCACCACCTTACTGCTCACAGAAAAACATAGATGAAGCTGAGAACTTGTTGCTGTAGGAACGGCAAACTAACTGCCAAAAGGAAAAAATGGCACCTATGTTTTGAGAGTGGATCAATTATTGCAGTAGTCAACATTTTTTAAGGTACTTTTTGATCAAATGCATATGCAGCTCTGTGGTGCAATCCAGTACTAACAGCTGAAGCTTAATCTTAGACCAGCTGCTGCTTCAGAACACTAGGTGGCACTGTGAGTCTTTTAATCTCTAGATGGGGAAAGGAAAGTCTAGACGTTCACTCAATAGCAAAAATCAGTAGAACAGTTAGCAGCGTTTCACAAATATGAGTTTTCACTTCATATGAATGTAAATTTAGATACATTTCCATACAACATTAAAGCTATACATTTTTTGGTGCTGTCCAGAGAACACAAAAAGTGCATCTTGGGACGGTGAAACTTTATTTATTTCCTCTTTGCTGCTAATTGTCTGCTGCCCTTTGACACAGCTGCAGTCCAGAATTTATTTTCCCCACTTATACCAAAGAAAACGGCAGTGCATGGATTACAGTACAGTATGTACAGGGGTAACATTGGTATTTACATTCTAGCACTGTGTTCACAGATTTTTGATTAGTAAGAAAAATATAATGTACTTATTTTGTAACATAAATATGAATGCAAATGTAGCTACATTTCCATATATAATATAGTTATACATTTTTTTGGTACTGTAGGGAGAACAAGTAAATCGCATCTTGGGATGGTGAAATACCACTGTACTCAGAGGTGGGAGGTTTGAAAGTAGCCAATCCAAGAACGTTATTTATTTCTCCTTGCTGCTGATTGGCTGCAGCCCTGTGACGCATCTTGCATGGGGCTGTCTTGCATATTTCTCTCAGTGTTCTCGTGTTTTTTTGTTTAGTCCTTCTTAAAGCCCTATATTTTTATTACTTTATATTAAATTACTGAATTTACCTCTTGTACTAGAGAAAACACTAAAGAAAACGCCCGCACATGAATTACAGTGCAGTCTATACAGGGGTAACATTGGTATTTTACATTCTAGTACTGCGGGAGTTCAGTGTAAACTGTACAGCACGAATACGAGTCTACCTCTACATTTTTAAGGGTAATGTAATAAGTTGAGTTTAAAATTAAATTAAAAGATTTTGGCCGCATATTTGGGGAAATATTTAGGGTATACGCTATAAAAATAGGCATTATTAGGCTTTTTTCTTTTTCTTTTTCTTTTTTTAAGCACATCACAAATTCGTTTGCGGGTGCTCTTGGAACATAACCCCTGTTGAGGATTTACTGTTTTCCATTTGTACAAGTGCACTCACACACACTTACCCTCTGCTGCTGGCGCTGGACGCTCGTCTCTGCAGTGTTCCTTTGTGTCTGTCTTGACTCTTCATAATGGCGTCATGTTTATGCTTCAGCTCCAACATTTTTGCCCTCACTTCCTCATCAGCACATACATCTGCAACACAATGTCTGTGAGGCTACATATACACCAAAAACACTCAACATTTCAAGCTATGAGGGCCTTCCAGCATCTTAATGATGCTTTTGGTTCTGAGGTCCGGTGAACACAAAGGGGCGTCTTACCCAGAGGAGTTTCTTCAAGGATTGATTTGGCGTTTAAATTCGCCCCATGAGCTACCAGGAGTTCTACCATGTGCAGCTGGGCGGGAGAAAGAATGTGATAAAACACTGGTCAAACAAACTTTAAAAACAATAAATACTAAGAATATTTAAACAAAAACAAGTACAACTATTATTATTATTAGAAGCTATTACATTTACAGCATTTAGCAGATGCTCTTATCCAAAGCGATATACATCAGTGATTAAGTGTTAAACATCTGTTCTTCATACCTGTAAAGCTACACTAAGACCTACACCTGCTATTAACCAAGTTACTGCCCGCTAAGTTACACACCTTAACAAACAAACAAAAAAACATACTACTAATAATAATATGAATTAGTTTTTACTATTATTATTATTATTATTATTATTATTATTATTATTATTAGCAGCAGCAGACCAGCATTAGTATCATAATTATCAACATAAAAGTAACAATAGCAATAAGAATTACTATTAGCATTATTGTTAACATTGTGTATTTATTTCTTAAATTATCTGAGCTAAGAAGTGGGCATAGAAAATTAATATATGCCCACCTCTAATTTGTACACAACTAAATACAGTAATTAGATGACAGTCTATTGCAATACTAATGTGTAATACTGACCTGTCCCCAGCAGGCAGCAGCATGGAGAGGAGTCCAGCCGTCACTGTCCTTCTCTTCTATACGCACCCTCCGTTCCAGCAGCAGCTCCCCCACTAACAGGTAGCCGTTAGCAGCCGCAATATGCAGCTACACAGAACACAGAAGATGAATTAATAAAATTATTCTGGAAAATCAATTTCAATCCACTGTAATATTTAAATAATGCGTAATAAACTTATAATAACTAAATAAATAGTTTGGTGTATTGCATTGCCTTTGTTTCTGTGCTGTTTAAAGTATAGGTCCTCCAGGCATGCCTACACATTCAGTTTCATTTCTAGTATTTCTGGATTCACAGCACATTAAAATTGTTTTCTAAAGAATCACAATCAAATCATTTTTCTCTTTCTTACCAGAGTAGCCCCATTATCATCTGGCACATTCAGATCAGCTCCTCTCTCGATCAGTGCTCGAACATCTACCACCATCTCTCTCTCCTTCGCTCCTCGACACTCGTCAATGCGCTCCTGAGTGATACCTGTTACCAAGAACACATTACAAGTCCATTACAGTCCCTGTTACAGAGGTTACTGAGGTAAGTCACAATTGCAGGATTTTTCAAACTTTCCAAGAGAATGAATGGGATTTAATTGGAATAAACTGGAAAATGCAAAATGGTAGGTTAGTCTATAAAAGCGAACTTAAATGTAGTTGAAAAGAATAACATCTTGCAACATAATCTTGGTTAAAATAATTCAAATATCTAACTGAATTGTGAATGCAATCACATGCAAAGATCATTTCTAGAATCCTGCACAAATCAGCAGGACTGTTGAACCCATTTGAGCTCAAGAACTAGATCCAGTCAAGTAGATTCTGATGATATTACCAGGGTAAATATATTTGATCTATGGTTTTAAAAATAAACAGGCAAATGCTTAATCAAAAAGTGAGTTAGTCATAAAACAGTGAGTTAGATGTAAATCAAGCTAGCAAACAGAACTTCACTGACGATTTAAAAGGCTAGCTATCATGGTGCTACCTAGCTCAACTGTTTCTTCTCCTACTACCCTGCTGTCAGTTATCATAACAGAATGTAGGTTATAGCTTGCTTCAGTGTGCTAACAGAGGAGTGTTCATCTACTCTTCTGCCATTTATCACTTGTAAAATATTTTTAAGACCACTGCAATTGTCTAGCTAACTATTTATGTATCTCATGTATTTTGTTCTCCTCGTATTTTACCTTCATCTGATGTGTGGATACATTTCACCCAAGGTAATGTAGAACGAGATGCTGTGTACATTTGCACATTCTGTGCAAAAACCAATGTTAAGAGTGCCACAAAGACGCAACAGCACATATACTGAACAAAAATATAAACGCAACATTTTGTTTTTGCTCAATACTCTCAAATAGGGCTGTAACAGTACATGTATTCGAATACACGGACGACGGAGAAGACGTGATTGAAGTAATACGGAATCACAGCGGGACCAAAAAGCGCAAGTAAATCATAAACCTGGGTCGGAGTGTGGTGGAAAAGTGCCACCTACTGGTGTAACACTTACACATACAGGAAAATATGAGCAAGAGTGTGTGTTTACTGGTTAATACACTGCTGTTTATTTAAAATAAATGAAAACAAATCAAGCCTCATTCTTTAGAACTTTTTGTTGCTTAACTTTGCTGTATCGTGAACTGTACCGAACCGTGACCCCAAAACTGAGGTACGTACCGAACCGTGACATCTGTGTACCGCTACACCCTATATATATATGTGTGTGTGTGTGTGTGTGTGTGTGTGTGTAAATAATCTGTCATTAATAAACATTAAACTGCACAAAGCAAACATAATGGTCTACTCCTATGTTGATAAGAGTATAAAAACAGGGACTTAGAAGAGACTTAAAGGTGCGATTAATTGTGAGTTAACTATGGCAAAAGTTACTTTTTTTTAACGCCGTTAATCTCATTGTAATCTTGTCATTAACGGCGTTAACAGCACTAGTGAATATACAAACCTACACACTTATAATCTCAAAAGGGCAGCACACAGTTTTATAAAGTGTTCCACTACTATGTAAATAGATGCTCAATACATGGCTTGTCGTCTCATCTCCACTCTAAACACCGTCATTTCTGTTTTCCTCACCAGCCCCAGGTCTTCTCCTCATTGACGCCGTCATCCATCTGTTTGGGGGGCTCGTTCTCGATGAGGTCCTCGCGAGTGTCCTCGGGTGCCAGCAAGGGAACTCGGATCCAGAACTAAAAGAGAAACGGATTAAAGCTGAACACAAGGGCAGCACTCCATAAATCAAAGCAACATGAACGCAAGCGAGCTTCCAAACGCCCGTCTCAGTTTATAAGAGTCCTGGCAAAGTCGGTCTCGCGGAGAACGGAGACGTAAACAGCTCGCTAGGCGTGTAACTCTTACAACCCGAGACATGCGTGAACGTCTAAGTTTAGAGAACTCGACTCGTCTGTGCGCTCACCATGGAGGAGTGGTGTCCTGTATGGATGTGGTTGATCAGAATCCGGGCCAGGTTGGCACACTGCGGGCCCCTCAGGGGGATCATGAAGGCTGGCAGCCCCAGATAGGCACAGAAATTCAGCTCCTGTACCAGCGCCTGCAGCAGGGATGCAGAGTTAATTATGAGTACTGTGAGGATCCAAACATGCACAATAGCAGTCCTGCTACTTATAGCTTAGGAACATTTCCAGCAGTCAGAAACAGCCGCCGCTCAGACAGCTGCGCCGCCGCAGATCAGGCAAAAGAAAACTGGGCTTGATCTTTTCTGACTCAGCCACAGTTTACTCCAGCAGGACGGCTTTAAGCCGTTATTCGAGATGTTCAGGTCTTTTCTGTACAGCAGCTTGTTGTGCTCTTCAGAAAAGGTGCTTGAACAAACGGAGCCAATCATGTTTGTTTTGGATGAGCAACGATTTAGACTGCTCTTTAAGACCATTTCAGAACAAACTACATGGATTCATTCTCACACGTTTATCATAAATGTGTGAAAACGTTAAAGAGCGTCTCTGAGACAAGTGGACTTTCAAAGATAAATACAATGGTGTCAAACTCGGTTCCTGATGGGCCACAGCTCGGCAGTTATTTACAGTTTTCCCTCTTTTAACCCTGAACTAAATGAGGTGTGATTAATGAGGTGCAACTCTAAACACTCCTGAGCTGCGACCCCCCAGGACTGGAGTGGTACACATGAGTTAGGGGTGATTTCTTTTCTCTTAAACTTACTGCTTCTGAATTCCTGCGGGCGGTGGTCAGTTCCGAATCCGTTTCTATCCATGGCGAAAGTTTTCCCACAATAAGAGTGTTCCAGTCTGACGGGGAACACATAAGAGCAGTGAAACGTTAATTCAGACCAGAAATGACGTTTCAGTAAATAAAAGGAACTGCTTCTGTTCTGTAAAGACAAACCATAAATGTGGACTTGTGTCCAGCAAAAAAATGTTTTTGTGCAAACTAGGGATGCACCGATAGCAATTTTCTTGGCCGATTCCGATTAGCGATTTTTGTGTAAGTGTGATCGGCCGATTCCGATTTTTCCGATACCGATTTTCCCCCAGATAACAGAAAATCAGAGCTACAGCAACATAAACACAAAAAAATGAGTTTCAACTTTTTTTCCCCCTGTTTACTAGTTACTTTTATAATAGTGACATGATAGTGGCAGCACTACAGCAAATACAAACAAAAATCTAATTTTCTTTAATATAAGCTTCATTTTCATAACAATTTTTTTACAAATTTTAATAAATAAAGTACACCCCCAAATAAAGCTCAGTATAATGCAAATACAACTAAAGTTTAACATATGCTTTCAAATAATAAGGTGCAGT
>JBBPDB010000011.1:5891104-5901534 GCA_037974465.1 Brachypetersius altus
TTGTCCCTTGAAAAGATATAATAAAATATTTACAAAAATGTGAGGGGTGTACTCACTTTTGTGAGATACTGTATATAGTTACTTACTGCTTTACACACTAGTGGTAAAGTTGAGTAGTGTCAAATACAATTATTTGGATTAGGATTCGAAGTCGACCGATATAGGTTTTTCTAAAGCCGATGTTGATGGCGATATTTAGAAGTCAAGGTCAGACGAAGGCCGATATATGCTGCCGATATTTTTTTTGCCAATAATTAGACATTTCCCCCTCTGTTGGTGTAGTTAAATATCACACCAATAAGAACAAAGGATACATGAATTTTCCCAATTTATTTAACACTGACTAAATATAAGCACAAATAACATAAAACTGTAAATGTCGAAACAATAAATAAATATAACATTTGAACTTTACTAGTAATTTGTAAACAAATCAAAGTTTTCATGTTACAAACTATTCCTAAGGCAAGATAAAATTGTAAACAACAATATAAAAAGGAGAGTGCAAATAATCTTTAGTTTTAATCTCTTGATCCAGTCACTGAAAGTTCATAGTACTCCTAGTTTAAGAGCTGCAGGTTGTTGTGCAGGAAACATAAATGTTCTGCATTTTCTCCTGTGATTTTTCTTCTGCCATTTTTGTTGAATATGAAACATTTCTGCTACAGTGGGCTGTGATATATAGGCCGTAGAAGCAGCTGCTTCTTTTTCTTTCTGTGCCTGGAGGTAAGCCTGGGTGTGATAGCATTTAAGGTGACTAAACAAATTTGTGATGTTTTTGTTTTTTCCTTCTTTACGAGTGGTACAGTATTTAAGAGAGCTGCCCGTTCTGTCCTGCACACACAGCGAATTTTCCCACACCAGAATAAACGTTAATACCCTTCCTTAATGTTACCTGTAAGCTACAACTGTTTTGGTGTATCATTACACCAGCTCCCGACTGTTCTTAAGCTATTGCCGTTTTCTTTCAAAAGCACTTGCGCTTTCTTTATACTCGTATTTGTGTGTGTGCCTTTGTGTATCAGAATTTAACACTCTTTTTTCACTACTCACAAAACTTCTGGCTGGGGTCCTGCAGAAGCGGCAGCATGAATCACGTGTAGCACAGCAAAACTGGGCTGTCCACATAGATGCATGAATATCGGCATACTAAACTTTGATATCGGCCAATGAGATATCGGTCGACCTCTAATTTAGATAATGTCAAAAAACCCTCTATGGCTTTAAGACACACAACAGGAAAGTATATTTACACCAAATGGACAAATTAGGTTCCGTCCACAAGAATTTGGAGGGAATTTGTGCCCATTCAAAGCAGCAGCCCCCAACTTTTTCATGTAAAACAATATTTTCACAGACTGGTATAGATACAATAAAAACAAAGTGTTTTTCCCTAAAATAACAGATATTTCAGATTCTCATAATAAATAAAAATATTTTTTTTCTGTCTGGAACCAAATGACCCACAGACCGATACCAGTTTGCGGCCCGGTGGTTGGGGACCTCTGCTGTAGAGCATTTATGAGGTCAGACACTGATGTTGGACGAGAAGATCTGGATCACAATCTCTGTTCCAGTTCATCCCAAAGGTGCTAGATGGGGTTGAGGTCAGGACTCTGTGTGGACCAGTCAAGTTCTTCCACACTGAACTCCTCCAGCATGTCTTTATGGAGCTCGCTTTGTGCTCTGGGTCCTGCTGGAATAGAAAAGGGTATTCCCCAAACTGGGTGCACAGAGTTCAGAATGTCCTGGTCTGCTGAAGACTGATCATCAATTAAAGTAAGGGAACCAAACCCCGAAAATCAGGTGCGCCCCAATACTTTTGTAGTGTAGACGATTTAAAAGTTCATATTTTGGGGTCAAGAGTTACGGAAGAAGTTTTGGAGAAGAGAGTGCAGGGTGGAATGGGTGGAGAGGGAGGGCAGGCAGGGTGGAGTGGTTGGAGAACAGAGTGCAGGAAGGGTGGAGTGGGTGGAGAAGAGAGTGCAGGGTGGAATGGGTGCAGAAGAAAGTGTAGGGTGGAGAAGAGAGTGCAGGCAGGGTGGAGTGGTTGGAGAACGGAGTGCAGGCAGGGTGGAGTGGGTGGAGAACAGAGTGCAGGCAGGGTAGAGCGGGTGGAGAACAGAGTGCAGGCAGGGTGGAGTGGGTGGAGAAGAGAGTGCAGGCAGGGTGGAGTGGGTGGAGAACAGAGTGCAGGCAGGGTGTAATGGGTGGAGGTACTGGTTCTCACACTGTCCTTAAATTTGAATGTCTCCTTATATTGTTAGTCGCTTTGGATAAAAGCATCTGACAAATTAATATAATGTACTGAAATGTAATTTCAATTTACTTTGGCTGGATTCTGATGGAAGATCCGTTTGAGAGTCGGTTCTCCTGAATCGGGTCAGAAGGTCCGGATCACTGGAGATCTCCTGCTCCTCCTGGCCGCTGGGTGCTGCTGCAGGTTCTGAAGTTCTCCTTCTGACCCCTCAGATCTCAGAGAGACATGGCGCTGTGCAGTGTGCTCCGCAGTGACTCTGAGGAATGTTTCGGCTCCTTTGAGGCTTTCTCCCCGGATTGCGGGCTCTCTCAGTCCGACTCGGGTTTAGGCTGCTCCCCGGCGGAGCCGCTCCGGTTCGGTCTGCAGCCCGGGGGAGGCGAAGAGGGCACGGACCAGAGGATCCAGCTCCTGCACGGAACCACCACCCTGGCCTTTAAAGTGAGTAAACCCGGCAGATTTCACACTTTAAACCCGTAAAAAGGGTCCGGTCCGGGTTAAAAGGGACGGGTTTAGGGGTTAGACTCTTCAGAGATAGGGTTTAATCCTCACAGACCGAGTTTAGGAAGAGTTTTAAATTCAGCCGAGTCACAGTTAGCCTAGCCGGCTAGCTCCCTCACAATAACACTCCACACACTTTGTTTTTCTATATTTGTCTTTCTGTCGCTGTCTTTCTGTCTTTCTACCTTTCATGGCTTCCTGTGTTAGTGTTTCTTTCTTCTGTCTTTGTCTTACTGCTTGTCTCTCTATACTTCTGTCTGTGTCTGTCTTGTCTTTCTTTCAGTCTGTTTAATATATTTGTCTTTCTATATTTCCGTCTGTCTTTCTTTGTCTTTATATTTCATTCTTTCTATTTTTAACAAAAGGCAGAATATTAGGATGATCTTCATACACTTCACTACACTGTCAATCAAAAGTTAAACCACACACTGAGATTTTATACAATCTATATTTTTATTAATTGATGATTTAGTATTTTCACTGGGTTCCTTTATTAGCCAGAAAATGTTAGTTTCATTCATTAGTAATCACATGTTTATTACCAACCTGGCAACCAGAATACTTTTTTTTTTTTTTTTTTGTTTAACTGGTGGACAGTTAATACGATTTGAAAAGATTAGCTGCTAGTTAACCTCTGCCTGATGTGAATGTTCCTCAATGGGTTCTCTTGTGTAAATTTGAGGCAGATTTTCTTGACTGGAGAAGAATGGATGTGCAGAAATGGCCAGTTTGCATTCCTGTATGTTAATCTCTCAGTTCCAGCATGGTGTCATCGTGGCCGTGGACTCCAGAGCGACAGCGGGTTCCTACATCGCATCTCAGACGGTGAAGAAGGTCATCGAGATCAACCCGTACCTGCTGGGCACCATGGCCGGAGGAGCTGCGGACTGCAGTTTCTGGGAGCGTCTGCTGGCCAGGCAGTGCCGCATCTACGAGCTCCGCAACAAGGAGCGCATCTCTGTGGCGGCCGCCTCCAAATTGCTGGCCAACATGGTGTACCAGTATAAAGGAATGGGGCTCAGCATGGGCACCATGATCTGCGGCTGGGACAAGAGAGGGCCGGGTAACTACCACCTCTTTTATAGTCCGTGGTTCTGAGTTCCAGTCTTTAACACACACCTTTCAGGTTTTTTAATCCGGTATATGGACGCCTGAAACAGGTTTGGTAGGGAAAATGGCGTATTAAGCCGTCCTGGAACAGAGATCCACCGACTCTCACTGATAGGAATATAACTGAAGAGATTGGGGTGTAAAGTTATATAAGGTAGTGCAGTTGAATAATGCCAGTCCTTTCTCTAGCCATAGTCTATTCTATAACACGTTCTAGAGTTCAGTTCGTGTTCGGTCCCCCTTTTTTGGGGAAACCTGATCTCTCACTTCAGTTCTTTCCAACTGATTTGACACATACTGACATCCATTCATGTTTTCATGTGATTGCATTTGTAATCACACCGTCGTTCTTCATTTTTCTTCTTCCTCCAAAGATGTTTGAAAATTTGGCGTGTTTCCGGGACCGAAACGAGCCTTAGCGCGCGCCCGAGTAGACTTTTATACATCATATGATCAAATGATCAGGAATGGAGTGTTTACAGAGTATGAGAGAGAATTTCTGAGCGTTTGCTCACTCTCGCAAAAAAATGTAGCGCAAAAGATTAACATAACCTACAGAGAGAGAGACTTTAATACGCTGAAGCGTGGGTCAGTTTTGCGAAGAGAAATCTGTCATTGTTTGTTGTGGTTTATAAAAACTAACCGGCACTTTCTCTCACACAAACACTGTTTTTATAGCAACCATGCAATCACACGCTCTCACAGAAATGCAATCCAGGCTTGCTGTTGTGATGGTTATAATATTTATGATTGAAAGAAGTAGCTCTTCTCGGTCTGGCGGTGCCTCGGCCCGGGAGATGAGGCAGGTCCAGGTTATATGATTTATTATTAAACTGATTTGACCTTCAGCGTGAGCCCCGTTTGGAATGAAAGGTCACAGCTCTGGCTTTTATTCATATTTGCTGGGACTCGAATACAAAAAAATGGTTTGATTTGTGACGGGATCCGAACCTCCCTGTTATGATGGGGTTTGATTGCGTTGGCATGGCGACGGGCTGTGTGTAATCATTTCTCTCTGATTCTCGCTGCCTGATGCGGCGCCTTGTGAAGAGTTTTATCGTTTATTGCGAGGATGGCCTGAGCTCATTCATTATGCTGCGCCGCAAATGTGCGAGGGAACAGATTTTAAAACACAATTAAATTGTTGTACAATTGTGATTTTCCTGTGTTTATAATGAGACGGAATTGGCACAGACGTGAATTACTGATTGTTGAAGAAGCGAGCTTGTCCTATTTTCTTTTCGCAAAAAGGGGAATTACATTGATTTTCCAAAGTCTTGAATAATTCAGTCTCTGAGAAGTAAACAAAGTCATCTGCGGCGTTTTGATGCGTTGTAGTAAAAAAAAAAAAAAAACTGATAAAATTACTGTAGCGTGATACAAACCAAGGGTAGCAGTTTCTACAGAGCGAGTGCAGACCTTTAATTTCGCGTTTTAAACCAGAACCGTCCTATTAGTTATGAGTTTACAAAGTGCATGTGATGTAGCTTTTAGAGGAATTAAAGGTTTTAGATGTCTGGTTCCTATCACCACCACCAAGTTGTTCTAGAATTAAGTGTTCACTCTAAATAACTTCTCACGGTTTAATATTGCTGGCTGTTTGAACTCTTTTTAAAAGCAGCGCAGCAGAGGATGATGAACAGCTATGAGTACCAAAGCTCTTCTCTTTAATGTGAGGGTGCAGGCAGAAATTAAATTTGCGAGGTTTGTATAACTGATGGAAAACTTTAGCCACCAATTAATCACGCGCTTAAGTTGTCCCAGACTTGCTCCTGCGGTTTCTGACACTAAATGAATAAATAAATAAACCTGAATAAATACGTAGCGAAGCTACAGATGGTAGCCGCTGTCCTGATGCCTGCATTTTTTCCTGCACCTTTGTTCGTTTTTGTCTAAAACAGCCTGTCAGAAGGTCCCAGAAACCACATAAGTGAGTATGTTTGAGTAGTTTTCATGAGTTTACAGGTGGCTTATATGAATCAAGGTCTTCATGAAATCCAACAAAAGTCTCATTTTTAGTATCTGAGAATCGGTGCATGAGTGGTCTGAGCTAAACTGCTGCAGCCAGAATAACAAGATATGTTTAAATGTTTGTTTTGTGACATCACAAAACCTATAATTTGAAAACAATCTGTTTTTGTATCTTCTTTTCCACATATGGATGTGGGAGGTAAATGTACCATTACAAGCAATATTCGCTCACTTAAGAAATGTGGTGATATGGGCCCTTTAATATAACAAAAGGCATCAGAACTGCAGGATGTAGCAGTAAAATCACAATAGTGATATTTTGTTTATATCGTGCAGCTCTAGCATTGGATGAAGGGAGAATAGTGTGTTTAAAACAGTATTTACAGAAAAGTGTCAGAATATCAGAATGTGTAGCAGTAGAATCGCAGGACTGACGTTTTGTTCATATTGTGCCGCTCTAGTCTCGACTGGTGAAGAGGAAAATTTGCCTAGAGCGTGCTATTTCTGCCCCTTACCACTAGATGGCGACACTGCTCACTGTGCTCGTGCACCACTTCTGTGTGTGTGTGTGTGAGGGGCAGTAACAGGCATTAGATCTCAGCCGGCGTGTTTAAAGAAGGCCTGTGCAGTGACACTGTAATGTGAAATCGATGTGGCTGTGACTGTGGGCCAGGAAGCTGCAGCAGCGCTATGACGGACGCGGCTCCTCCACCAGGAAGGCCAGGTCACATGCATAATCCGCTCGGCCTGATCAATACGGTTTACGCCACGAGTTAGCGTGGGCCTCGAGACCGACACGTGCCCGCCAGCCAGCCGCACGCGCTGGCACACGCTTCATTTACGCATCTATCCACGAATAACGATCGCGCGAAAGCAGTCCGATAGCTGCGTCAGTCGGTCGAAGCGCCGCGTGATTGAATGAAGATGTAAAGTGCCGTGTAAATGAAATCAATCTCGATTAGGAGAAGGCTCATTAACAACTGCGCCGATGTCAAGTACGTTCATTCCTGTGATTAACTGTCCGTTTGCGACGTGGAATAAATCTAATCAGGTGCGGCTGAGGAGAGCAGGGTGGAGATGGAGATGGAGATGATGGAGGAGTTAAGGATTCTCCGGCTGAGTGGAGTTTGTAAGAGCTCTCGTCTCTGAACACCACTCTGTGGAGCCACACCACGACCTGGAATAGGGCTGTACGATATTAGGAAAACATGCGATATGCGATATCACATGCGATATGCGATATCACATGCGATAAGTGAGTAAAAACTTGGGACTGCTTTGGATTTGCTGGTAATAAAGACTCCAGAGACTGACTAGTCTATGCAGAAAAAAAAATGCAGTACTCCCCATTCCAACATGTTTTTTTTTTTTTTTTACTTAAACAGAGCATTTAATGCCTCCCATAAAACATTTGAACCATTGAACATTGTTGAAAAAAAATCAAGTATTTTTACTTAATACTTAAATAAATGCAAACATAATTTAAATTATAGTAAGTTCTTAGCCAGAAAATAGCAAAAGCAACAATCCATAACGGCAGCACAGAAGATGATTGCCCTCTTCTCTGTGGCGCTGGGTGAAGAGTTTTGGAAAAATACCATTTAGTGCAGTTCAGTCAGTCGTTGGCGATATGGATATTGCACATGTTGATATCGCGATGACGGTAAATTTGTGATCTATTGTGCAGCCCTGACCTGGAAGGTGCGAGATGAAGACGAGTGATGATTTTGAGGAAGCGTGAGTGCGGCTGGTGAGTTCACTGGGGCTGATATGACGCACCCTGTGCCAGAAAATTCACTCTAATCTCCGCCCATGTAATTTAACAGAGATTAATTCAGTTCAACGACACCAGCCGAGCGATAAGAGGGTCAGTTATCAGATACGGTTGTCATTTCTCGATTGCTTCATTTCCAAAAGGGCCTGAAACGAGCTTTAGGATTATCTCGTGGTCTTTGGTAGAATTCAGTTTTCAAAGCCTTTAGTGCTCTCCTCCTCATTTTCAGCAGAACACTCCGCCTACATTAAGCAAATACATGCTGCAACCTCTGGGAATCCCCAATGGCAATAAAGAAATCCTGACTGTTAGTGTGGCCTGTGACATAGTGGAGAATGAATGTGTGATGTCCAGCTCTGTGGCAGCGCTTTGGCCTCTCTGGCCTCTGTTTGCAGTAGTCAGGCAGCTGGGGGGACATTTTCTACCCCTAAAAACCCACCCCAGACTGCTTAGAGCTCCTTTAAAGTTCCTCCCAGCTACAGCGGATCATCAGAACTGCCTTTTTTGCAAGTAGAGCAGAAATGAAACTTGCAGTCGGAGGAGGGAGGCTCTTCTCTGCCAGGTACCATCAGCAGTTCCACAACAGGCCACTGAGGAGAGAGAACTTGGAGTGTGTTACAGATGTGTAAAATATTTATCAGTTTACCCTAGCAGGACGTTTTCAGCTCGTGCTCTCTAACACGTCGAAGCTGTAAACCTACTTGTGATAATTAGCAGGTTTTAGCACCATCAGTTGGTCTTAATTGAATCTCGAGTCTCAAAGCTGTGTCCGCAGGCTCAGTTATGTGTTTAAGCCCTATAAATCTCAGTCCTCTGACATTCTTTGTTTTTTTTTTTTTTTATAAAGTTTGCAAAGTTAGAATTGAATCTATTACTATCAGTGATTTGAGTTCAAATAAATTTTTCCAAAAAAGAGCAATTCTTCCTTTATAATTGCTTTTTCTGTGCAAGCATAAATGAGCATTGGCTTATTTATGTATTTAATTGATTAAATTGGAGTCTAATTTAGCGTATAGTCAGCATTTAAGAAACATTAAATTAATTGGACCTTAGTTTCACAGCAGGATGATGATATGAAAGGAACGCCTATTGTCAGTTCGTTAAAGGCGAAGTATAGTTCGGCTGTTTAATTCCAGAGTTGGCTGAACTGTTTTGTGGATGATAATTGCTGCGTTTGTGGTTCGTTTGCATATTTGTGATTACCGTGTCGGCCCTGAGGCTTTAAGTAATAGAGATATTGGTAATGCGTTGTCGTATTAATTTCATCTCATCCTGTACATATTACAGATATCCAATGAGTACAAAGGAGGGAAAAAGTTGATTTCAGCATCTCCGCGCTGTACGTTCTTGAGAATCAATTATTCGGAATTGGTTGTGGCAGGGAATAAGATGGTATCGACGCATACCTTGTGTGGCTGATTGCATATTTCCCTCCACTATATTTCCCCCCTTTTTTTTCCTGCTGAGTCACAGAACGTATGTAGATAAAACTCAAAAGACGTCGAAAACAACGGATGTCAGCAGAGTTGTTATCGTTTGAGCAGTCCTATGCAGCTTCTCTCTGCCCCCTGGTGCGTTCTCCTTCTATAGATGCGCTCCTGGATTGTGCTTAGCGGCATAAAAGTTGGCTCCAGCGAACGCCAGGAGTTGCTTTGCCTTCAAGTCAAGTTTATTTACGTAGCCTGTTATCACACGCAAAGGTCATTCAGTGTGCTTTACAGTTTAAACAAGAAAGTAGAATAAAATAAAGGATAGAAGAACTAAATGTGACTCTGTGGTTGCTATTCTTCTATAGCAACCACAGAGTCACATTTAGTTCTTCTATCGTTTATTTTATTCTACTTCACAAACGTTGGTTTTTGGGCTAAAAAGTTTGTTTGTAGTGAAGTTTCGAACTAGCGTCTCTTCTGACTCTCTTCACTTAAACGTGTTTACCGCTGAACCACAGAGGGGTTCATTCACCGTCTCTTACCAAGACATTTATGGGTAAGGACGTCTGAAAAACGGGTGGAGCAAACTGCTCTCGACCAAAATGGGTGTGAATAACAAATGCAGCTGCTTATTATTTTTAACTAACACAAACATGACTTTTTAGAACTGACCTGAGCTTTAGTGTCTTTAAATCTCTGAGTCTTTTGTGTGTTGCTCTGTTGAATTTCTTTAATGATCATTACTCAGCCCCTGATCATTTGATCACAGATGTGAATATGTGCGCGTTAACGGATGTTAAAGCATTGGAATTTTCCCAAAATGCAAGGCGGGCTCAGATTAGAAGCGGCGCAAAAAATCGATTGTACATAATAAAAACCTTTAAGAACAATGATGTGATCTTCTGCAGTTACACTAATAAAATAATACATTATAAATAAAATACATAATAAATCAATAAAAGATTGAAAGTGTGATGGAAGTGTAGATATTTAAAGAAGGTGGAGGAGAGAATAGTGCAGGTTTCAGTGTGTAAAGTAGGTGGAGGAGAGAACAGTGCAGGTTTATCGGTGTGTAAAGAAGGTGGAGGAGAGAATAGTGCAGGTTTGTCAGTGTTTAAAGCTCCAGTCCGTGCAGATGTGACTAGTGTTGCTTTCGTCAACGAAAATTGATTAAATATCGTCGTTAACATTTCTTGTGACAAAAACGAGATGAGGCGCAATGTAAATGCTGGTCATGGGACGGTAACTATCGCGAATACAGTGGAGGAAAAAAGTATTTGACCCTTCACAGATTTTGTAAGTTTGTCCAATGACAAAGAAATGAAAAGTCTCAGAACAGCATCATTTTAATGGTAGGTTTATTTTAACAGTGACAGATAGCACATCA
>JBBPDB010000011.1:6023652-6047649 GCA_037974465.1 Brachypetersius altus
GGGGAGGAGTTATGGAGGTTGAGGGGGTGGTGTTGGAAGGGGGAGGAGTTGTAGAGTTTGGTGGGTGGGTGTGTGACGGGGGAGGAGTTATAGAGTCTGATGGGTGAGTGTGTGATGGGGAGGAGTTATAGGTGGGTGTGTAACTTCCAAAAGTCCAGACGTTCTTGTATTTTTAATGTACTCTTGAGGAACAGTTCTCCAGGCTTCCTGAAGGACTTTCAAAGACTCTCATTTTCAGTCCAGTCCTTGAACCTGACCAGTTTCAAAGGAATGTTTTTGTTTATTAATCTACACAGTGACCTACGTATGAATCATTCAAGAAGAAGACAACTTGCTTTGAGCAGGTAAGCGTGTTCAAGGGGCTGATTCTGGAAAGATGCAGTCACTATTGAGTAACTCTGTTTGTTTGTCTTACAGAAGATACTGCCACTGCTGTTTTCTCTTGGTTGTTTTCTTTTCTAAAGAAGAACTTCTTTAAAAATAAAGAAATTAAATCTCTGGTGAACCTGCAGGAGCCTGTACTGCACAATCTGGGTGAGACTGGGTGAAAGGTCACCGTGTCAGTGATGGGCTGAATGGAAGACATCAAAAACATTCTCATAAAAAATGCTGTTTTATGTATTTAAAAAAAAAACCAATTAAAATTCATAGGGTTAAAAGATTGGCCTCAGAGGTGTTCTGGCAGTCGCTGCTTGTTGCTCCATTGGCTTCTGTAATGAAGCAGAGAATGAAAGCATGTGAGGGAAACTCACTAGTTGTAAAGACCCATGATTTAGCCATTTGTGAATGAGGCACAATACGATACAGCCAGTCACCACAGAGGAGCTTTAACACTTGTTATTGTGCCTCATTCACTCACTCACTCAGGACTCGCACTTATCAGTGTGAAATAGTAGTTCCGCATCAAGGGGTGGAGCTACACTGTTGGCTGAAAAAGTGGACATCCTGCCAGTTTGTAACAACATAAAAGAAAAATATAAACAGTGTTATTATTCAGCTAAATATAAAAAATAAATAATATATTATATTGTATAAAACAAATATTATATTAAACAAATGTCCAAAGGCTTTACAGTTTTCTTGAGTGCAGTCCTCCACATAATTCTGACGCACTGTAATACTCTACATGTAACATAAGGAGTCATATGTCCATGATCGTAACATTTAAAAGGCGGTCATGCTCTATAATGTACACAATCATTCAGACAGATTGTAATCCCCTACAGCAAGTGTAGCTGCAGCTTATTCTTTTGAGAAAAATAACAACATCTTAGTATCCAACTTTCTCGTATAAGATGGTGTTTGCCATGATGAAAAAGTAGCGAAAAGAATAATAAAATGAATAGACTATATAATCCTATGTGTTAATTAGATGTAAATTGATATTAAATTATTAAATATTTTAAAATACCGGCATCAGTCCCGCCAGCGTCCCCCTAACCTAGCCACCATATATACATATATATATATAACCTTGATGTGGTCTTAAGTGGTCTTACTGCACAGGTAACAAATGATAAACTACAATTTTAGTATGTAAATAAAGACAAAAAGTGCCGTTACTCAATAGAGAGAATCAGATATGCTTCTTCACATATTCATGTGCATCACAGATATTCTTATACAAAACATATTTCAATTTAAACATGATCTTCCCTTCTGCTAGCAGTGTGTCCAAACCAGCTATTGGCCATTTAGTTGTTGGTAAAATACAGGTAACAGAGTTTGCTATTCTTAATGTCTATTATCTTCCAGACAAAGGAATAGAATTTATGCTACACTTGCTAGACCTTTTAACAACAAAAAGTAAGGGACTACTAGTAATGGCAGGAGATTGAACCCAAAAACCCAAACAATTTTGATGTGTGGAGAGCTCTGCATCCAGGAGAAAAGAGTCCACATGTTGTCGGGAAGCCGTTCAGTATATAATAGTCTGGATTATTTTTTCTGTTTAAAAACACTAACACTGTTTTTTTTCTTAGAAAAGCAGTGTTTGAGTCCCAGTGTTGTGTAATAATATGTGGTGTCTATTCCTGATGGTGTCTATTTTAATTTATTGCATTTCCTATAGGGTCTGTTTTTGTGTCCATGATTTTCATTTTTATGTAAACTTAATTAAGCAAACTCAAAAACCCAAATGCATGAAATTAAAATGTTACTTTTATGCAAATTCCATAGCCATCTAAAAATAATACATGCAATACAAAATCAATGACCTTAAAAGTTACGTTTCATGAATTCTAGAATAAAAAGAAATGTTCTTGCTCTGTAAGTAGCTGCACTGTCACCAAAAA
Source organism: Brachypetersius altus (assembly GCA_037974465.1). Classification (NCBI taxonomy): domain Eukaryota; kingdom Metazoa; phylum Chordata; class Actinopteri; order Characiformes; family Alestidae; genus Brachypetersius; species Brachypetersius altus. The sequence goes on from JBBPDB010000011.1 coordinate 6,025,947, forward strand.
AAGCCCACCAACGGCTTCACTTCCTCAGATGCCTAAAGAAGTCTAGGGGGTCCATCGTGGTCCTCACTAGTTTCTACAGGTGTGCTGTGGATTCCATCCTGACGCGAAGTGTTGTGTCTTGCTCAGGACAAGAGGTGATCATAGACACTCCACTCCCTGCAATGACTGACATTTACAACCTGCGCTGTCTCAGAAAAACTAAGCGCATCATGAAGGACCCCAGCCACCCTGCATTGCCACTTTTACATTCCTGCCATCCGGACAATTCACACACGCACAGCACAATTCGGAAACAGTTTTCATCCCAGCGCTATCAGACTATTCAACACACAGTAACTGTTTTTCTCTAAATCTGCTCCTCATGCTACCCGACACTTTACATTTATGCAACTTGCAGCTAAAACAGTGTTTATTTTAGCCTGTGACTATTTCCTGTTGCTGTACGGCTTCATGTCTTTGTTTTTATGTCTCTTATGTTTTTGTGTTCTCCCTGTGAAGAGGGTATTCAAGATAGAATTTCATTGTGCTCTGTACACTGTACTTCGTACATATGATAAACTCAAAACGATTTAATGACATGCAGACTTCTCTGTAAGATGAGAAAGTTTTTTTTCAGCATTACACACAGGAAAATGATCATCCATCCACCGACGGAGCTGCGAATTCTAACCAGGGTGGAAGGGCATCTCCAATCCTCTTGACTTATGGGTCTTTAGACTGAAACCCACACAGACACAAATTGATGTATCAATGTATCATTAATTTGAATGTTTGAAGTTCTTCTCACACTCTAAGCAAGGATACAGTTTCTGCTCTGATGTTTCTGGAGACTACTCTGTTCGGTAAAACTCTGTCCACACTCTGAGCAGTGATGCGGTTTCTCTCCAGTGTGAATGCGCTGGTGTGTTTTTAGAGTTGTTAGTTGGTTAAAACTATGTCCACACTCTGAGCAGTGGTGAATCCTACTTTTTCCTTTATTTTTTGTGTTTGTCTCTGAGATCATCTGAGATGTTTTCTGAGGACTGGAGCTAACTGGACGATATAACTGATGTCCTGAACCAGTGAGGAACCAGGAGCAGATGATTCCACATGATTAGGCGGTGATCAGTATACTGGTGGTGCTGAATGCTGAGTGATTGGAACTACTTCATGTAGGCTCCTTGTATCTTTAGACACATTTCCCATTTACTTCATGAAATCTACTCAGTATGCAAAATATGAAGAAATGGTGGGGGCGGGGGGGGGGGCTCAAGACTTTTGCACGGCATTATATACTCTGAATTGTAAGAAAGCAATGATTGATTTCTGCTGCTTTCCGGCACCAACAGGTGTTCAGTTGTGCACACATAGCCTATGTAATATGTGGATTATGATGATGATAAAATAGTGGCTGGACTCATTTTTTTGCCTTTAGGGACTATTTTGCCTTACAGAGTGGTGTGTGTATCCCTCCACCAGAATCATTTTAACCAAAACTGTCTCAAAAGTATCATAAAACAATGTCTCAGGCATTAGGCACTGTATTCGCAAGCATTTCATACAATTACTTTCTGAGAAAGAAGCTTTGAATGAAACACTATATGGACAAAAGTATTGGGACGCCTGCCTATTACACCAACAGGTACCTTAATGCCATTGCATTCAAATACTTAGACTTTAATATGGAGTTAGACGCTTTTACAGCTATAACAGCTTCCACTCTTCCACAAGATTCTGGAGTGTTTCTGTGCGAACTTGTGCCCATTCACTAGCCTAGTGGTTACTCCAAACTCCAAAGTCTTCCAAGAGGAGCGAACGCTGTTATAGCTGCAAAGGGGGACCAACTCCATATTAAAGTCTATGTATTTGAATGCCATGCCATTAAAGTCCCTCTTGTTGTAATTGACAGGCGTCCCAATACTTTTGTTCAAATAGAGTGAGTCAGATCGTTCTCGAACCGACACCTCGCTGGTCTTTACTGCGCATGCCCATTGGAGCTGTAAGGACACGTGTGTGTTGGTGACAGCAGCCCTGCCATGGAGGAGAAGGTTGATTTAGATTTGGAAGATTTTTCTTCCGAGCCATTTTTAGACTCCCTGGTCAAAGAAATAATAGAGCAAGACCCTACATTTCTGGTTGGGATCTTCGTTGCTATAGCAGCCGTTATAATAACAATAGGTAAGCATGCTAAGCTAAAGCTAATGTTACTTTGCCCAGTGTTATGTCTGTTTTAGCTTCGTTAGCTGACAAAATCCACGATGTAATAGTAACCAGGTGTTGTATTGTGCTCGTTCTTAAGTTAGATTTACATCCTCCAGCTTTTTATTCCATGTTTTCCTTTAAAATATGGCAAAAAAACTCGAACATATTCGAACTTTTCCGTTCCACCTTTAAAAGCTGCACCGGTTCCGTTGTAGCGTTGCAACACCTGCGCGGTCAACAGAATGGACCTGCTGCACGATTTAAGGTGGAACAGAAAGATTCCAATAAGTCAAATTTATCAGCTTTTTGCATGTTTTAAAGGACGTTTAAGCTTTTTAAACATGACTTTTTAAACGGATAACATGACTGAGTTAAGTTGTTAGAGCTGCAAATTGGACAGCACAAAAGTAATAGCAACGTAAACAATATAATAAAAGCTGTATAAACTTAACATTGATGTAGATCGTACACTACACAAATACAAAAATGTTATATATACACAGACAAACATGTCTGTACTACTGATCTACTATTGATCTTTACTACATACAGTAACAGACTTCTAACCACCATCTGTGTCGTTTCATATTCACCTAACTGTAAGTTAAGCCCATAGTGTGCTATTCTATAATATTAATACACTTTTTGTACATAGCAAAGAATATTTTCTTATTGTTTTGTTTGTACAGATTTATATTTGATAAGTTTAAATTATTTTCTTTGTATTTCTGTGTGCCTAAGCAGTTTCCTCAGATTCCAGTTCTGATTCTAAACTGTCGTTTCTTTACATCATAGTGTTTCTAAAGTTTTTCCTCGGCACTGAAACCAAAAGAACAAGCATTCTTCTGGTAGGATTATGCGAGGGGGGGAAAACTCTAATCTTCAGTCGGGTGAGATTTTTCTACACGTTCTTATAATAATAATAATAATAATAATAATAATAAAAAAAAACCCATTATTTATAGGCACCTTTCTAGCACACAAGGACTTTGTACAAAAAGTGCAAGTAGATAAACAACAAATGAAGAATGGGCTTGATTGAAGGGTTGCTTTTTTTTTAAAGAAAATGTTCCTTTTCCAGCTGCTTCTAGGAAAATTCACAAAGACTCAGACCTCCATCAAAGAGAGCAGTGCGCCTTACAAGACAAAAAATGAAAGGGTAAGACAAGAAGCCCAGTCCCGCCAATGTCTTGACCTGGTGCAAAAACACTTTCACGCCACTCTTATATTTGGCATATTGAGTAGATTAAGTGAATGCAACTGAAACAAATGTTTTACTGTGACCGGCGGCAAAGTGCCTAAAGATACAAGGTGCCTAGATAAAGGAGTTCCAACCACTCAGCATTCAGCACCACATGTATACTGATCACTGCCTGATCATCTGGAAGCATGTTTCTTCACTGGTTCAGGACTTTAGATAGATGTATTTTGTTCTGCTTGAATGATTCATAAAAACATTCAAGGGACAGGACTGAAAATTCGTGTCTTTGAAAGTCCTTCAGGAAGCCTGGAGAACTGTATAAGACTACATAAAAAATACAAGAAATCTGGATGTGAGGAAATTAGACTTTTGCACATCACTGTATATCTGCAGACAAGGGAAAAAACATCCTCCTGTAAAAAATATACGGTTGTGAAACTGTTCCAAACAGTTATCAAATTTATTTTCTTCTAAGCATTAGGTAAAAAAACTGCTCAATTACACGAAGCATCTGCCAGCATGGCAAATGAAGTTGATTAGCTTCTGCTTGGATCCTTCTAAAATCTAAAAAGTTCTAAAAGTGACACCAAAGTAGCTCAGTTGCTGAACCAACAGAATAGGATGAAATTAAGCACAAAATAGTTAGGAACTAAACATGAATGTTTAATATGGTGCTCAGGAAAGTGTATTTAAATGATTGGAAATTGGTGTGGGGAGCTAATTCCTCTCCTGGTGTGCAGGGCACCACTTGGACTCTTGTTGATCTCCCTGGTCATGAAAGCCTGAGGCCTCAGCTTGTGGAGAGGTTCAAAGCTTCTGCCAGGTGAGGTTTAAGGACTACTTGCTTTTCTGTTGCACTGTGAGAGTGAATGGAGGGATTTTGGTCTTGCCTATCATGTTTTACACGTATAGCTTTGATCCCACGCTTCCATACCACTGTTGGCATCAAACCAGGTGGTAGACACGGAGATGGTGACTGTGCAAACGTCTCGAGTCCCCCCTCATTTCTTTCTGTTTTGTTACAAATCACCTTGTTGGTGCAAAAATACTAGTTTCAGACTGTTATCTTTGGCATACTGGGTAGATGTGACAGGCTGCAAACTGTCTAAAGAGACAAGGAGCCTAGATAAAGCATTCAGCACCACCAGTATACTGATCACCGCCTGATTATCTGGAATCATCCGCTTCTCGTTCTTCACTGGTTCAGGACTTCAGTTGTTTATGCTTTCTTCTGCTTGATTGATTCATACGTAGGTCACTGTGTGGCTTAAACAGAAAACAGTCCTCTGAAACTGGTCAGGTTCAGGAACTGGACTGAAAATGTCATTTGGAAGTCCTTCAGGAAGCCTGGAGAACTATTCAAAACTACATTAAAATATAAGAAATTCTAGATCTTTGGAAAGAAAATGTGAAGAAATGAGGAGTGGCTCAAGACTTTGGCACAGCATTCTACTTAATGTAAGTGCACAATGTAGTGTAGGGTGGTAGTAGCCTAGTGGGTAAAACCCTTCCTTGTGAACCTGATGACCACAAAGTCGTAGGTTTAAATCCGCACTTTCTACTATTGTGTCCTCAAGCAAGACACATAACCCTCAGCGTCTCTAGGGGGACTGTCCCTGCACTAACGATTGTAAGTTGCTCTGGCTAAGAGCATCATGCCAGATTTGACCAGAGCTAAGGGTTAAAACACTGATGCTGAAACAGCAGTTATCTCCTACGTGTCATTAACTCCCCTCGCAAGGTTATGAGTGTATGTCTGACTCGTGCTGTCTTTGTGAGAGCAGAGCGATCGTGTTCGTAGTGGACAGTGCAATCTTCCAGAAGGAGGTGAAGGACGTTGCTGAGTTTCTCTACTCCCTGCTGACGGACAGCATAGTGGCCAAGAACGCCCCGACTCTGCTGATTGCATGCAACAAACAAGGTAAATGCAAAGCTTTACTCTTTAATAACACTCCACTTCTATTGAAGATGGTTCATATACAAATAGGTATATTTAATTTAATCAACTACTACATGTTTAATGTGAATTTACCCTTGTTTTGAAACAAGATTTATTGCAAAGTTCTATTAATGATGGTTCATTTTCAAATAGACACAATATTTAAAAATCACAATAGTATTTTAAGCCGCCACCCTCTGCTCTCTTAAAAACACGGTCAGACACAGGGTGCACACACCCCAACACACACACAGTTACACCTAGGGGCAGTTTAGCATCTCAAGTCCACTTCATTTAATACAGTGATGGCAAAATGCCAGTTAGTTTTCTTTTATCAAAGCAAACCAGTGCTGTTTTACGCCCAGGGACATGTGCATGTCTGATATTGGTGATGGTGTGTGTGCGCGCCTTCATTAAAAACAATGATGCGCGACCCCATCCAGTTGTGTTCATACTGATGCATTTTTTAAAAATTCTTTTTCTTCCCAATTTTCTAGACGTAACCATGGCGAAGTCGGCCACACTGATTCAGCAGCAGCTGGAGAAGGAACTGTGAGTGTCTTTCACTGGTTGAATCTTGTCCTACTGATACTAATATTCACCCCATTGACTGCATGTAGTAAAGCAAGAGAATTTGATTTGTCTTAGGAGAATTGTGCATGAGGTATTTACAGTTTATGGCCAAAAGTATGTGGACACATTACCATGACATCTAAATGATGGACATCCCATCTTAAAAGTAGGGGCATTGGTTTGTGAAGATCTGTTAGATCAGAAGACCTACCTCTTAATTAATGGTCCGAATCATCACTTGGTGGCCCAGATCTGAGTTTGTGTGGTTTGTTGCTTCATGGCTGAGCTGTTGTTACTCCTCAATGCTTCCGGTTCACAATAATTGCAGTTGACTGGGCCAGAGCTCTCAAGGACGAATTTCATGAACTGACATGCGGAAAAATGCAATCCTGTCACAGAGCGCTTCAGTACATCCCTTTCTGCTACTAGTCTTCCTCTAAGTACTTGATTTTGTATACCTGTTGGCAATGGGCGTGGCTGAAACACCTGAATTGAAATGACTGATTACTTAATTTTAAAGTAATTCGGTACATTACTAGTTACTTCCCCACCCTCTAAAGAAACTCTCAACTCAAACACACTATTATTGAGTGTTACAAACCTACGACAACTCACAATAACGTTCTTGCCTTTATCCGAGGTGAATTTAAAGTAATGGCGATGTTTCCAACTACTGAACGTGTACTTCTCTCTCCACGCCCACTTTGGTTTGTTTTGAGTTGGTGTCCATGCGACTGTCAGACAGACATCTGTTGTTAAAGCACTTTTTTCAGTCAGATTCATGAGAAATTGACCTGGAATGGTGTTTAATTAACAGGAGTTTCTTCATCAAGAGTTCATTAGTGGAGTTTCTCTCCTTCTTACTGTGTTTGGGATCATCAGTTGTGAGGGTCGGTCCACAGTTAGTGATTCTGATCCACTATGGTTCTACGGCACATTATGGTAGGAATCACTGAACTAAGTAAAAGAAACAATACAAAGGCAAAGCCGTTCAGTTCAATACTCGTACCTATGAAAGATAAAACCTGAGAAACTGGACATTTTTGCAGTGGTCTCTTATTTTCCCCCCAGAGCTGTATATAAGTATTTCTGTTTGTAAGTTCCTTGTTTGTCCTCACAGGAACACTCTGAGAAAGACCCGCTCTGCAGCCCTCACCTCTCAGGACGGCTCGGTCGGGGCGGCGGTTCACCTGGGGAAAAAGGGCAAGGACTTCGACTTCTCCCAGCTGCCCATGAGGGTGGAGTTTTTAGAGTGCAGCGCCCGCGGCCGCAAGGGGGAGGAGGGGGACGCCGATATCGAGGCTCTGGAGATGAGTCTGTCTAAGCTGTGAGGGACGGATCATCCTGTTTAACCTCTCATCACACATCTCTGGATTAAGTTTCTTTCATTACTTGTTTTCTAGTCAGTATTTTTATTCCTGTTATAAAAGAACACATTACAACACATTGTAAACCAAAATTGAGTGTTTATCCTTATTTACCCCAAGAATCACATTGGACTGCTTTAGGTACCCCTGGATTCTAAAATCGTATTTATTTGTGTGCTGGCGCTGAAACTGGTCAGATACAAGCTGTTAGTTACGTTGTTTGTTTTTGTAGGTCTGCATTGTGCCTTAAGTCTGAGAGCCACATGACTGTAGCTTTGGTTCTGCATCATTGTGCAGCCTGTAAATAAATGACTTTTATAGTGTTTGCGCAGATTTGGACACTGTTTATTACCCTTTCTTCCAGGGATGGGTATCAAGAATCACTACCAACTGATCATTACTGACATCTAGTGAGTCTCCTGTTCGAACGGTGCTGCTGTAAGGAATATATAGGAATATATAGGAAACCCAGGACACAGTTTGGATCCTTATTTCACTGCTGTATCTTCTCATGCGACATCTTTAGTTTTTTTATGAACAGAAGAAACAATGAGTATCGTATCAATTATCAGTATCAGTATTGATATCGGTACAGTCCTAATGACAGCCACCCCTCTTATGCCTTCAAACTAACAAAGTTTCTTGTGGGTATATGAAGCATAAAGCAGCATCTGGGTCAGCTATTATTACAGTAAAACAACTTTTATTATTGTCAAGAACCTTTCAGTCCAGGCAGCCTGGACACTGTTCTTTACTACAGAGTTCCTACAAAACCCCTTTAGCAGAAAATAAATGGCGAAAAAATGCACAGCAAACCTCAGACTACGACGTTTCATTACCAGCAAGACTAAAGAATTACTGTAATAATTATTTGCAGTGATTTCTTGTGCTGGTTCTTTTACATCCACAAATCCTTTTAAAGCTGTACAGCATGAATTCTCAACTACTGCTTTCAGGGAACTGGAAACATAAATATGGGAGAAGACACACACACACACACACACACACACACACACAGCTTGAGGCACTCAAAAAACATGTAGAAACAAAGCTGGTATGTAAGTCTGGGCAATAGGCAAAATATGATTACTCTCACACTCCATGATCTGCATTTAACACTGAATATTTGTTCATTATGTTTATTTTATTTAATATTCAGCCTAAATATTTCATATGAATAGGCCTTTATACAGAAGTGCTATTGTTAATATATGAAACATGATAAATAATAAATCAGCTATTGCTGTTTTAGTTGAATGGATCATAAAGTCAGACTTTCTACATAGACTTTACATAGAAAATAGCAGAGGTAGCATTTTCTGGCATGTGGGAGCACTGTAAACTAAATAAATGAGGCAGATCAGAGATGGAAATATACTGATACTCAGCAGGTGACAGGAGAGGAGATGCTAAGAGGAGAAGTTAAAGTGTTACACATGTCACAGGCGTCCTGTAACAGTTACTTGATATCCAGTAACAGATATCCAAAGCCACTTCTATAATTAGCTTAAATGCAGTCGCGCAGATTCAATACAGTATTCAGACAAATGTCATCATTCTGTAGCGCATATTTGTATGCGTAATAGCTGGTTTTCTATACGGGAAAAGTGAATGAGTTCAAACACCACTGCTGCATTTAACACGACACCACCCTCAAGCCACAAGGTGGCGCTGGATCCTCTAAATTATGAGGCTGTTTTAACTCTGTAAATATATACTTGAAGAGTTAGCTTTGCTGGCTAGTTTACTCCCCCTACCCAAACAGTCCACGAATGGAAAATAAGCAACAAAAACAAACACACTTTTTGTGATGTCACAAAGCCAATTCATCAAATACATCTTATTCTGGCTGCAATAGTTTAGCCCCACCCATTCATGCACCAATTCAATTCAGCATCAATTCTAATGGTTAAAAAAATACTTCTGTTGGATTACATGAAGACCTCGATTCATTAGAACTTACCCGGAGCTGTGATTGGTTGCCCAGTCAGAAACAATTTGCATATTGCAGCCTTTGACAGACAATATATTGTGCAACTCTATATTGAATACTATTACATGCATGATACAAGACCCCCTACGCACCAAAATGACATTACAAGAAAGTTAATCTACTATTAAACAATGTTATAAAATAACACCGGCTACTGAAACTGTGCTACTGCTAAAGCAACTGAACCACCAACTACCTGGTTTGTGCGAGGTATTTTGCTAGAGATACTTATCTTGTGACGTCTTATCAGTGGGCAGGAATGTGGACATGCATCAAAGTGTTTCATCTGTAGCAACATTAACATACATTAACTAACCCCAACCCCTCAAAATTCAGGAGATCCAGTGACTAAAGTGTCCTTGATATTGGCTTTGGAACAAATATGAAGCTGCTATTCGCCATCAGACCGCAGAATGACAGCACACCTATGGAGACAACAACAATTTGCCTTCTCGTAGTTCACATATTTTGCAAACGTTCCCAAAACCCTCAGCTCATCCACAAGATAAATAAATACAAATAAACAGCTCTGAAGGTTTGCAAAATACACACACACACACTCACCCTCTGTATTTAACCCATTCACCTGAGAGAAGCAGCAGACAACTGACCATGGCACCCAGGGAACAGTGTGTAGGGATGGCATTTTGCTCAAGGGTACCTCAGTAGTGCCATTTACAGTGCTGGGATTTGAACCTACAACCTTCAGATCACAGGGGCAACTCCCTAACCACCAGCTGCCCCAGCTATAGCCCAGCCAGAGAGTAGACAGATATGCTTGATGTCTGGTCCACCACCAGCAGGCTAGGCTGGCCCTTTAGCATAGCTGGACACACCCAGTTCACCTTGTCCTGATGGCTGAACTTGAGTTTGGGTCCAGTATTTGCTAGTTCCTCCTGATTTGGATCTGCACCGCTGGCCTGCTCCGAAAGGTCCTCCTCTGCCTTGTTTTCTGCGTTTCCATGACTCCTGGACTTGGCCTTGGCTTTGCTTTTGGGCTTTCTGCGGTGGGCTGTTGCTTTGGCCTTTGATCCTTGTGCTTTCCCTTCCCCTGCCACTAGGGGGTCCTTGCTCAGATCCCACAGTGCCACCACCCCATCGTTCCCCCCAGTGGCCAGCCAGTAAGGGTGGGGCATGAAGTTGAGGAAGTGGGCCTGGGACGCCCCCTGGCTGTGAGCCTTTATCGCCCCCTGCTGTTCGTGCCTGGATCCCGAGCCCACGCGAGTGAGATGCACGCGGCCATCCTCGGCGGCGCACGCCAGCACGTTCCCGCAGGACGCCACACTGATGCAGTGAGCCAGCGGGGGGTTGAAGAGCTGACCTGCCCTCTGCTGGTGTCCGTCCTCCTCTTCCGCCGCCTCCTGCAGGCTGTAGGTCCACACCGGCCGGGCTTTCTGCAGGTTCCACAGCATCACCTGAAGGACAAGAGAGCCAAAAAACACAAATCCACCAGGCTGAACACTATGGTTGGGTATTGTTTGAATTTTATCCCGGTTCTGCTTATTTTGGTTCTGCTCACTGATGCCAGCTCTTAACAATTCTGCAATTCCATTCCACAAAGGTAAATAACAGAAAGAACACAAAATCCTTTTTCAAAACATTCAGAATGTCCCAGCAGCAATGAGAGTAAAATGTTAAATAATACATTCAATAAATATGTAAATATAAATATGTATTACATATTTACCTAAAACAGGTTCTTGCAGATTTGAGTCTAGGAACCAATAAGTAAAACTGAAATTTGGGGGGAATTTTTTTTTTTTTTAATCAGTTCTAATTTGGAACCTACTTTCAGTTCTCAACCCCACTGAACAATATGGGGGCCTAATAGTCCAAACCTGTTCTATAAAATCTGATTATTTATTATTATTATTATTATTATTATTATTATTATTATTAGCTTTTACAAAGTAACCCAAGTATATCATCGCCCTATGGACCTAATATGAGGCACCTTTACCACTTAATAGCCATTAGAGGGCAGCATGACTAAACCAAAGAGGTTTTCCTTCCGCATCCACACTTTTCTCGCTTCCACTTTGTCTGCTTCTGAAACTTCCATTACAGTCAGGGTGATGTCAAAATTATGGGCTGATTATGATTTCTGACTCTGTACCTATGTATAGCATCTGAAGGAAACATTATTGGACATTACTTAGTCATTTCTTCTAACGCATTCATTGAAGACTGACTTATGTTTATTCACCATTTCTTCACTCCCAGAGCTCTGAACATGTAAACAAGCACAAGTACTGTGTTTATATAGCACTTCAGAGCAAGTTCCGGAGAAGTGGAGTCCTCTCACGTTCTTTGCGACGTTCATTAAAATGTAAAAACATGATCCCAGGTCTGCCCTGTTACTGTGATTAATATAGACCACTGTGAGCATCTCATCCAGGCCTGGGAGATACATTGAGATATTCAGATAAAATGACTAGACTGTTCTAATCAGACATTAGCAGGACAGGAATGAACTCACTAAACAAGATGGTAGAGGTCAAACCATTCACTGATAACAGCACAGACCAGCAGATGAGTAGGCAGTAGTGGTTTCAGAGCTATCTAGTTGCAGATGGGTCAAAATTTCTTTTCAAGCAGCCAGATGTTTTTATATTTTTAATGCAGTCTTGAACAGTTCTCCAGGCTTCCTGAAGGACTTTCAAAGATTCTCATTTTCAATCCAGTCCCTGAATCTGATCAGTTTCAGAGGAATGTTTTTGTTTGTTAAGCCACACAGTGACCTACGTATGAAGTCCTGAACCAGATGGCAGGGCAGATGATTCCAGATGATCAGGTGGTGATCAGTATACTGGTGGTGCTGAATGCTGAGTGGTTGGAACTCCTTTATCTAGGCACCATGTATCTTCAGGCACTCGCTCTAAAACATTTCCTTCATTTCATGTAATCAATATACTGAAGACAAGACAGTTTGACTGGTGGTTCAAGACAGAGGTGCAGGTGACAAAAATGAGACGATTGCTGTGCCAAACAAACACTAAAAGGAAATAAACATTAGTGAGGATTCGTTAGCATTTCCCCTGAGATTTTAATGTTGGAGCAGTTGTTTCAGGCGGGTCAATGATGGACCCAAATCATCCTGCTGCCACTGCCAGTAGGACAGTTTGCTGGCTAGCAGTTTTTAGTACTAAAATAATGAAAAGTGAAAGATATGGTAAAGCACATACAACCCCTCCCTTTCTTACCTGCATGTCCAGTCCTGCAGACACGAGGCTCTGCGGCCTCTGTGGCCGGAAGGCTACGGAAGAGCAGATGTTGGTGTGTTTACGCAGCGTCCGGCAGACTTTGCCCATCTCCAGGTCCACCACCCTTACAGCCCCGGTGTCGTCAGCCAGGGCCAGCGACGAGCCCACCTCATTCACTGAGAGTGAATTAATCTCATCCTCTCCAACGTTCTGCAGCTCCTTTACAGGCTCCTTGAGGTTGCGAGGGTCCAGTACACTGACTGTCTCCCCATGAGACGCATACAGAAGCCCAGGGGCTGTCGGGGAGAAAGCAGTGCATGTGACGTCCTCCTGACCGCTCAGATGCAGTTGGGCCAGAGGAACCCCTTCCTGGGTCCAAACGGTCAATTCTCCCCCTTCAGCTCCGGAGGCCAGCAAACCATCCGCTCCGCCTGCAGCCCCAACACACAGCACAGGGGCGCAATGGCCCCCGTCCCACCTCTGGGCCATCCTAGATACCACGGCTTACCTGGTAGTGGGGGGATAAAAGTGAGTCACAGTTGTGATCTAGACTACAGCAAAGGGTTGCGAAGGTTCTACTAAAAGAATAACAGGAAAGTATGTGGGTATATCTATACATATATCAGTATACTGGTGGTGCTGCAGACTGAATGGTTGGGACTCCTTTATCCATTTTGCAGCCACAGTGAAACATTTATGCTTTTTTTATTTCACCTTTGCAGCAAATGAGGGTGGGGCATAGATTCATTTTTTTAAAATCTAGATTAAACCCAGATCACTTTAATTTAATTTGGAACTCAGTTTAAGACATTACCCTTAAAGAAAATGTAAATATAAACCCGAGGTTTAAATACGGAAAAGTCAGGAACGAGAGAGACAGAGAGAATAAGAGAGAGAGAGAGAGAGAGAGAGAGTAAGTAAAAGAGAGAAAGGGAGAGAGAGAGAGACAGCGAGAGAGTGAGAGTAAAAGAGAAAGGGAGAGAGAGACAGACAGAGACAGAGAGAGAGTGAGAGTAAAAGAGAGAAAGGGAGAGAGAGAGAGACAGACAGAGACAGAGAGTGAGAGAGAGTAAAAGAGAGAAAGGGAGAGAGAGAGACAGACAGAGAGTGAAAGTCATCATAGCTTGCGTATTATAGACCCAGCTCCCAACCCAACTTTGTGAATAGATTTAAGATATTTTTTTTATCGCGTGGTAAGAGTCTCACATTAACGCAGCACGTTAACGCCGATAATGGCCTAGTACTAGTAAAAATATAATTTTGGTAACCTCAGTGCTGACTAAGGGGAGCCCGGACCCCAGGTTGGGAACCACTGGTTTAATCCAAGTTTTTACTCTCGTCTATTAAAGTATTATACTTTTTATATGACGTTTTATATCAATCCTGTGCACATTAATAAAAATACAAAGGGCAATAGAAAAAAAAATGTGTAAAATGACAATATGCATATTTACGTACCTTGATGGTTCTATCCAGAGAAGCGCTGGCGAACTGGTTGTTGTCTTTAGGGTTGATGACGATCTGCATGACGTAGTGAGTGTGGCCCTCAAACACCTGACTGCAGGACCACTTCTTCTCCCAGTCCCACAGTTTAATCAGCATGTCATCTAAACACACACACAAACACAGTCATGCAAAACATCCTAATCAAACACATAATCCATGTGACGTCTGTTAAGGTTCTATGAAGAAGGGTTGACAATTTTTTACTCTAGTTCTCTAATGAGTTTCTACATGAATGAATACCGGTTTGCACCAAAATGAAACGGTACCTCCCCATGAGCGCTGGAACCATTACAACTCAAACTTATCTGTCATGTGACCCAGTCATGACAGGCTTTGGGCTGCAGGGCCCTGAATAAACGACCAAGCACAACCCGGATGAACGGGTCTCGTACCAGGGGCGGGTCGTTAAGCCGAGGGGGCGGGGCAGTGACAGAAGTGCTGGAATCAGAGCTGATCTGACTGAATTGTGCAGACAAAACTGCAAGAACCCCTTTTTAAAAACTCTTTTTAAGGTTTTCCGTACCCAAGTGGTGGTTACACAAGTTAGATTTGCTTTTGCGCTGCGAGGACTAAAGACGCATGTTTTACCGTTTATCCCACGCATGTGAACTCACGTGCCGATTATGTCAACCCCTGTATATGAACCCCAGTAGATCAGAGAAGCCCGGTACACACCGCTGCTCGTGAGGATGTAGGGCTGAGTCGGGTGGACGGCGATGCAGCGGATGTAATCCGAGTGGGCCTCGAACATGTGGACCCTCTCTAGTGTGTTATAGTTGAAAACGCGGATCTGCATATCATCCTGTAAGACAAAGTTTACGCATAAGACGTTGTTTTCATACACAAGATCATTCTGTGTGTTTTAGGGGAATAGAATAAAAAAGAAAATAGAATGAAATTACATGAAGAAAGAAGAAATCAAAGGTGAATACATAAAGAAGATTGAAAGATAAGACAAAATTCTTATGACTTATGATTTGCTCAGATAAAGCCTTAATGGGGTCCTTGAGCTACACAGATCCATTCCTTCCACAGTGATATAATCTAAATTTTTGCACCATATCCACATGTACACACACACTTCTGAAACCGGAGATTTTCCGTTTTCTTTTTTATACGAGCATGTTTTCAAAAAATATCTCCGTCCACACGCAAGCGCTGTCAAAGCATGCCAAGGCAGTAGGTGGCGATATAACCTTAAATCGTACTGCATGTGTGTGGAACTCACATTTGCTGGTTTTGCTGATTTCCCTGCTCAGAAACACCTGGTTCACCTCAAAAGATAATTGTCAGCTTTAATGAATGTGTTGAAAACCATCAAACTGTGCTGGACACGGACCCACCAAGACTGGACTGGATGTCACAGCACTGGTGACCAATCAGAAGCCTAGGAGGGGGACGTCATTCCCAGAGACGGTCTGTGTTGAATATAAGAGCGTCTGAAGCGACTCTGACGTCTCTGTCCTTCAGACTGGAGGGACAGAAACTCCTGAGTGTAAAAAGGCCAGAACTCCTGACCAGGCTGAGAGCAGCAGGACTCTGGAAACGGAGGGACTGCGGATGAAAAACTGATGGAAACTCGGTGCATGCTGTGACGTCAAACACGCAGAAACTGTGTGGTTTTTTTTTTTTTAAATCTCCACTTTGTCTGGAGCTTATGTCTGGACGAAAAGGCCAAAACACACAAAAACACCTCCGTTTTCAGAAACACATCTGTGCGGATGGTCTTGGTGTAACCAAACTACTTCGCCCATATAGTCAGCATGAGGCTAACGGTGTAAGCCGAGTGGGAGTGGCCGCCATAAACTCGAAACGTTGTATGACGAAACTGTTGTAACTCAAGGACAATAATACGAGCGATACTCACCGCTCCCGTGATGACCCAGTTTTTCCGAGCAACAAACTTCGAGGCCCTTACTGGAAGGTCACATACTTCAAACGTCTTCACCAGGGTCTGTTACATTAATAGAAATAGGTCTGGATCAGAACACTTTGATGATTCCAGAAGAAATACAGAATACAGAACATACAGAAACAAGAACGATATTAAATTTAATGTCAAAACAAAACTGCAGAGAAAATACACAAGACGCTGTGGTCAGTAAGAGAGGTGAGAGGTCCAAGCCCAAAAAACTGGTGTTTCCCTCACCTGGGATTCGTGGTTCCAGACGCAGACGCTACCGTTGTACAGGCTGGCCAGCATCCACGGCTCAGTGGGGTGGAGGTCAACACTTTTGACTCGGTCGGAACGAGCCGTGAGCTTTCGCTTGATGTCCAGCCTGAGAGGCTGCAGGAGAAACACAGGAGCAACAGGTCAGGTCCAGATCACAGATAGCTCTAAATAGCATATTGTTAATATTCATCTTCATTATTAATTCATTTTTCTTGTTATTATTTATAATTCATCCTTATTAGTTCATCTGTTCATCATCATTGGAATGTATGACTAGTTACTCTACATGAGGTTAGTGGACCTGACAGTATAAACACCTACAGACAAAAGTGTCGGGACACTTGACTCTTACACCAACAGTGTAATGACATTGCACTGAATTCGATAGACTTTAATCTGGAGTCGGCCTCCCTTTCCAGCTATAACAGCTTCCACTCTTCTTGGAAGACTTTCCACAAGATTCTGGAGTTTCTGTGGGAATTTGTCTCCATTTATGAGGTCAGACACTGATGTTGGGTGAGAAGGTCTGGATCACAATCTCTGTTCCAGTTCATCCAAAAGGTGCTGGATGGGGTTGAGGTCAGGGCTCTGTGTGGTCAGTCAAGTTAATCCACATTGAACTCCTCCGGCATGTCTTTATGGCACTCGCTTTGTGCTTTGGGACACAGTCATGCTGGAATAGAAACGGTTCTTCTCCAAACTGGGTCCACAGAGTTGAAGCATGGTGCTGTCCGATATGTCTTGGTCTGCTGAAGCATTAAGATTCTCCTTAACTGGAAGTAAGAGACCTACTCCCCAAACTAGGAAAACACTGGTTTCTCAATACTGTGATTCATACAGTGTATGTGAAACGACCTAGTGGCCCTTTAATATATTGAATGACAATACAATCACCATATTTATTTGTAAACTTGCAATACTGATATTCTGTCTATACTGTTCCGTCATAAAACCAACCAGCTGGGACACATCTACACTTTAATGCTGGACCAGATACTGGACAGCACAGAGAACTACAGACACACGAACCTATTTACAACCCTGTAAAACTGTAGGAAAACAAAATGAAATAAAGATGCACTAAAACCCCTCAGGAAAATAAATTATAATGCATTGACGTGTAGAATAATGAAAACGGTGCACCGTACACCTATGTACAGCTACCTAGCACCTTTAAAGCAAACCAAATAAACAGATAGAACGCAAAATTAACCCTCTTCGTATTTTGTTACTTAAGAAATAACTTTATAAGAGTTATTGGAACACAGAGACCCTAAAACAGGCTAATCACTGCTAGTTAGCACAGACTCAGCTACCAAAGTAACTCAGCCTTAAGGGCTCAAATGAACTAAAATCTGGATAAAACAGGATAAAAACAGAATAAAAACTCCGGGAGTGCATACAATTTTTTTTTTAAATTATGTAAATGTGATTCATTCAGAGGATAACATGGCTGTGGCCTGCAGCTTTAGCATATCAGAGCTAGCGAGCGGCTAGTAGCCGAAAACAGCTGGAAAACAGAAAAAGGCAAGATAAACGAAGCTTCAGAAGATCTGAGATCACTGGGTGAGGGTGTTAAAGTTCTCACCATGTTGTCTCCGTGCTGTTTTCTCTCCTTTCACTTCTCAGGGAGCAGTTAGATCAGCACTCCACTCTCATCTGACGTGGAACTTCCTGACCAGGCTGCTGACGCGGAGCTGGACAAACTGGATCATTCAACTCGGTTCATCAAAAGAACCGACTCACCAAAAACACATTATAGTCTAACACAGCTCAATCACTGATTCGGTTCATTTAACTCGGCTCAGAAACACGAACCGACTTATTAAGACACACACGGAGTCAAAGAGAGATCCCTCACTGATTCGGTTAATTTAACTCGTCCAACCAACAAGAACCGACTCACAAATGGCTCTTCAGTTTCACCACGTTCTGCCTTATATTATTATATTTTTTATTTAAAAAATAAAAAATAAATTAATGTGACTGAACCACCACGCAGCACTGTAGTGTGTTTCCCCGAAAACATACGGGCTTTATGGAGCTCTTTTTAGTGAACCGATCATTTAACTCGGTTCATCCACAAGAGCCGACTCACTAACGACTCTACCATTTTGCCCATTTCTGGGGTTTTATTGTTTTACTTGTGTTTAGAAGTGGCCTGTTTTCTTCTTTGATCACTGTTTCACATATATCACGTTTCATTCATTGTATTTATACCCTTGCACAAATAATACTCAGCACAACGAGTGTAAACTATAATAAATACACATAAAACAAAAACAACATAAATAAAAAACAAAAACATATATGCAAAGTCAGATTTTGCAACTGCTTTCCCTTTATCTGTCACAAAAATAAGGCAATTTTTAATATCGGCCCGTGTTCATCCATGACGTCATATAGTACCGTAGCCAATGAGCTACGAGCTGCTCAGCCTGCAAATCATTTAGCTCTCACAAATTGATGTTTGTTTGTTTTTTATTTTTACTGTCTAGTAATTTATTAAACTTTACAAACGTGAATTTTTGCGAGAGAGACTGGAAATATATTTTAGTAACATTTTTAGTAACAAAAATAAGTTTTCGTTCACTTTTGGATGCCGTGTTTAAAGGGAAAGTCCAACGTGTTTTCAAAATTTCTGCATAATTCTACAAACACAATATGGACAAACAGGGACTTTAATGACACTGCACTCAAACACATGTAATATGGACTGTAATATGGAGTTTGTCCCCCTTTGCAGCTCTAACAGCTTCCACTCTTCTTGGAAGACTTTTATGAGGTCAGACACTGTTGGACAAGCAGGTCTGGATCACAATCTCCGTTTCAGTTCATCCCAAAGGTACCGGATGGGGTTGAGGTCAGGGCTCTGTGTGGCCAGTCAAGTTCTTCCACACTGAACTCCTCCAACATATGGTGCTCGCTTTATGCACTGGGACACAGTCCTGCTGGAATAGAAAAGGTTCTTCCCCAAACTGGGTCCACAGAGTTGAAGCATGGTGCTGTCCAGAATGTCTTGGTCGGCTGGAGCATCCTTCACTGGAAGTAAAGGGCCCAAACCCTGAACGACAGGTGTGTCCAAATACTTTTGTCCACATAGTGTATAAGATGCACAGTAATTCCGAGTAGTTTGATGTGACCTAATATCTCACGTATCAGACAGTGTAGACGTCTGGTTCCATTCAGCACCAGTGTAAGAACTTCTGATTCAGTTGGTTTCACCAGGACTTTGAACAACTTTCTTTACATTTTCACTATCATTTATGCAGAAATGCAGAAGTTGACAGGCCTTCACTTTAACACACACCTGCTTATGTCAGAATTCATAAAATCAGAGTGTTAAGCATTCATAAGCAATATTAATGAGCGTACATAAGCCTTACTAATGAATATTCATAAGAATTTAATATATGAACAACATACTGTCAGTATCCATAAGATGCCAGTGTTCCGCCTTCACATGCATTAATCATATGCATTCATCAGCATTATTAATAATATTCATAGCCATTACTTATAAGCATTCATAATCATTATTTACAAATATTTACAGCCATTATTCATAAACACTATTCATGAGCATTCATAGCCATTACTTATAAACATTCATAAGCATCATTTATGTACATTATTCATAATCACATAAGCATTTATAAGCATTCATAAGAATTATTTATGTGCATTATTCATGAACACATAAGCATTCATCAGCATTCATCAGCATTCATCAGCATTCATAAGCATTCATCAGCATTCATAAGCATTCATCAGCATTCAAAAGCATTCATCAGCATTCATAAGCATTCATCAGCATTCATCAGCATTCATCAGCATTCATCAGCATTCATCAGCATTCAAAAGCATTCATCAGCATTCATAAGCATTCATAAGCATTCATAAGCATTCATCAGCATTCATAAGCATTCATCAGCATTCAAAAGCATTCATAGTCATTACTTATAAGCATTCATAAGAACTATTTATGTGCATTATTCATAAACACATCAGCATTCATAAGTATTCATTAGCTTTATTCATGAACATTCATAGCCATTACTTATAAGCATTCATAAGCATCGTTTATGTGCATTATTCATAAACACATCAGCATTCATCAGCATTCATCAGCATTCATAAGCATTACTCATTAGACACACTGAATGTGTGCTGGTTGTTTCTGGCTGATGGATGAACTCCTTGGTTCCTCGCTGTTCCATACAGGCTTTATAAATACGTCCAGTCCTTCAGAGCTCGTGGCTGTTTGGAGTTCAGACCTTCACACATGAAAGGCAGAGAAACTGGCACCACATTTTAGACTTACTGAGGGGTTCCATTATTGATTAAAGTTATTTTCCAGTAATTTTCCAGTTATTTTGCAGATATTTTGCAGGGACCTCAGAGTGGGAGCGCTAAGCCTTTTTTTTGAACACCTGATGACAAACAACATCTTCACAATGCAGCTCCTATAAAATCAAAACAGACAATAAATAAAAGCCCTACAAAGTGCACGTCACATATGGAACGGTTTTATCTGATATGACAACACTGGCACAAAAATAAACTGCTGTTCTGGAAAATAATTATGTAACTTCATTTAATTATGTATGTATTTATATCATATGGCCATTTGCAAAAGCTTCAGAGTACTTTTTGAAAATGAGAAAATAACTCTATACTGAACTTCATTATTGCATTTTCCTCTAAACTTATCATCAAATTTAAAGATCAGAGAGAATCAAAGCTGGGCACATTTTATGCTTTATTTTTCACAGATTTTTCTAAATTTACTGTTATTGTGTATCCAAACGTGCAGGAGTGTCTTCCCTATAGAGGATGAGTTCTTTTGTTGACTTAGAAAATCTACAAAATCTACTAAAAATGTCATTAGGCCAGGGGCTCCGTGACCTTTGCACACACTTGTCAGTATTTGTAATTGTTTACTCAATCAATATTTGATAAACCCCCATTTATAACACCCTTTATAAGACACTGGCACTTAGTGTGCATAAGTGTTCATGATGTATTTAAGTGTTTATGACGTATTTGAGTGTTCATTATGTACTTGAGTGTTTATGGTTTATTGAGTGCTTATGGTGTACTTGAGTGTTTATGGTTTATTGAGTGCTTATGGTGTACTTGAGTGTTTATGGTTTATTGAGTGTTTATGATGTACTTGAGTGTTTATGGTGTAGTTGAGTGTTTATGGTGTACTTGAGTGTTTATGATGTACTTGAGTGTTTATGGTGTAGTTGAGTGTTTATGGTGTATTGAGTGTTTATGGTGTATTTGAGTGTTTATGATGTTATTGAGTGTTTATGATGTTATTGAGTGTTTATGGTGTACTTGAGTGTTTTTGGTGTATTTGAGTGTTTATGGTGTATTTGAGTGTTTATGGTGTATTTGAGTGTTTATGGTGCATTGAGTGTTTATAGTGTATTTGAGTGTTTATGGTGTATTTGAGTGTTTATGGTGTATTGGGTGTTTATAGTGTATTGAGTGTTTATGGTGTATTTGAGTGTTTATGATGTTATTGAGTGTTTATGATGTTATTGAGTGTTTATGGT
>JBBPDB010000011.1:6059568-6069709 GCA_037974465.1 Brachypetersius altus
AATCAGTCCCTCATAAAGCAGAATGAGGTGTTTGTGGAGGAGTTTAACAGACACTGGACTGGAATGGGTTCACACTCCGAGAGACGCTGATTTAAAAATAAACTGCAGTGGTCTCTTATTTGTTTCCAAAGATGTATATATATATGGAAACTATATTATATATATTCTGGAATTAGTGTTTTTATCTCCAGTGTATAAATTGCATTGCTTGTTGTGTTGGCCATTGATTCAGTGTTGGAAATTGTTGAACATTCATCCAATGAGTGAAGAGTGAACAGCTGATCTCAGTACTGATGTTGATTTAGTGTTGAATCAATCCTCACTTCTTTTTGTTGATTTAGTTAAAACTACAAAATTCAGCATTAACCAACTTTTACATAGCCCAGCTGTGTTTTAGGCAGACACTATATCTAGTGATTTTACTGATATCAATACTGAGATTCTTTTTATATACTGCATTTAGATTGTACATTTGAACATTCTATTGTACTGTTCTGTGACATAGTATTTTATTCTATTTTGTTTTATTCTATTCTATTGTTTTTCTTCATTTTGCTGCTCTTCACTTTGTACTGTCCACTTTCTGCCATGACCAAAACAAATTTCTTACGTCCTGCTCTCCTGTTAATCCCATAATTCAGTCCAAAAATTAAGCTGCAGGAGCTCAGCGGTGATTTTACTGAGGTGTTTTGGAGAAATAAGGATCTAAACTGTGTCCTGAGTTTGTGTTTCTAAAATCAGGGAGGAGCGTCTCTACAAATGTTCTGATCAACAGAGCGGCGCTCCGTCCTCCACTGATCCAATCCAGCATCCACAGTCTGGAAACACAGCTGTGTGAGAAAGTATTAACACCCACAGCAGCACCGTCTGAACAGGAGACTCTCCATAGCTCAGCAGGAAGTTTAAAGACCTTCCAAAGGGCTTTTATTCATACAGGACAGTGTTGCCTGGTAGGAAATTAAACCTCCACCCCCTTCTCCTTTTTTCTCACATGGCAATGAGACCTAAATCCCATCAACTTGGCTATAAGCAATGACTGCAGTATAATGGCATGATTCAACAAATCAAATGTCAGTGTTGAATCACCACCAACTTTAACTCAGAAAAGCCCTCAAATATTTTACACAACAATGAATCAATCAAATTAATCAACAACAGATCAACTATGATGAAGTGGTTTGACAATTACTCAACTGATCAAATGTAAATGTTGAATCCTCACCCACTTTTCACATTTGAAAAGCCCCAAAAGACTTTATACCAACAACTAACAAGTGAACAATGATAAACAATGAGTTAACTCTCAAACAAAGCAACAACGAATCGACAAACTAAACCATTAGACCATTAAAGCGCTCAAATATTTTATACAAATAATGAATCTGCTATAAAATTAATCAACAATTAATCACCTGCTCAACACCAGTCAACACTTGCTTTCCAAAGCTGAAATACCCCAAAAAATTGTATCAACAACGAATTCATCAAATTAATCAAAGAATCAACAATACATCAGTTATGAAAGAATCAGCAATGAATCAACGAACCCAACGTCAATGTTCAACCTGTCAAAAACACTCAATTTTATATCTATAATGAATAAAAATATATATAATGAAAAGAACAATGAATAAACAATGAATTAACTACCAAACAAATCAACATCAACTTTTTAACCATAAAAAAGCAAAGATTTTATTTCTACAACGAATCAGCTATTAAAAGATGAAATGAATAAACAGTTAATCAAATGTCAATGTTGAATCAGCTTTTCACCTTTAAAACCACAAGATTTAGTATCAAAGTTGAATCAAAAATGAATCAATTATTAAACAAACCAAGAATGAATCAACGTCTTTGAAAAACCCTTGAAATAAAACCAAATTTGTTTAGTTTGAAGTGGCGAACAGCGTTTTTGTGAGTAAACTGTAAAGGGGTCTCAAGTCTCTTTAGCTCTGAGATCTCAGTCCACTGGTTGTTCACACCGTTGTTCTTCTACTTGACTGTGTTTTATAATCACAATAAGCCGCTGGAGTCTGGGCTACACTGATTTCAGGTCAGTCAGGACCACCTTTGAACCACACAGTGACTTATCGCTTTAATTTGCTAGTGTGGCGGTCTCTTGGCGAGACCACTCAAACACATGGCATGTCTTTATCCTGAGTGGCTTGCTTCGCCTGCTAAGCTCTGGAAGACTTTGTGTGTGTGTGTATCATGAGTCTCTGGGTTCTTCACTCATAAAACAAATTGCTAAGAAAGAAACACAAGGCACAGATCCGCTGCATAAGATGAATCACACTGATTTTAATCTTCACATATGCAAAGGAAGCCAGGACTGAGACCATCTGTAAAAGTGTAAAAATACCCTGACAGTACTAGTTTGTTAACTATGGCGGTGGTAATGGTGGCGTTGGGGTCCGTAAGTATTTTTTTAAGGCAGAAATCCATTATAACAGACATTAAGCCAAGCATAGATTTAACTATGGTTCTGTAAAGTATCATTAATTAGTCTCTGATTGTCCAGTCAAATGCCATCTAGTTCTGTTTGTATTTTCAGAGCAAGTCAAAGTAAAACTCGGCTCTTTTAGGTCGTATGGAAAGACGTCAAGAGTGAGAAAACCAAAATACAATTACAGTAAACCCTCAGTTTTACTCGGATCAGCAGTCATGGAATCAGTCACATGCCGATTTTATTTTGAGAACCGAACTCAACACGAACTTTTCCAATGTGGAAATCCACACAATACTGTAAATATCCTCCACGTTTTTTTTGCTTTTTTGTGGCAATAAATATATTTTTATCTGGATGTTTTCACACAAAGGGGCTCAGGGCAGGCTGTAGCCAATCTGGAAGCAATTTTTCCGAAGCACGATTTCTTCCGCGGTGCAAGCACTCAGACATTTCAAACTCCACAGTTCGGTAGATCACCAGGAGACCTTTCCAACGAGCCCTCATTTGTATTCTTAGCCCCAGTAGATCAGGGGTTATTCCCCGAAAACGGTTCATCTCGCTGCAGCAACCTTCCGAGTTGCATATCTCAGCGGGGAATTTAAATGTACCTTTACATTTCCTTTAAGGGTGATGCATTAAACTGAGTTTTAAATGAAATGAAAGTTTGAGTTTACACTATAAAAATAGGCATTTTTAGGCTTTTTGTTTTTACCAAAAAACAATGTGTTGGAGCATAACAGATTACTGTATACCAAATAGAGTATGAATAAAAATACAATTATATGAACACAGCAGTGAGTGAGCCCTACATTTCAGGTGTCTTGGAACAGAAATAAATCACACAAAAGACCTTGGAGTCACTTGGAGACCAAACATAAAAATGCTTTTAAACCCACTGAACTGATCCAGACTTCCATTTGTAACTTGACCTTGAAATAATTCCCTGATATCAATATTGATCTAGCATCACCTTTTCAACATTGAAAAGCACTCAGAACATCCACAGCTTTAATCATAACCCAACACCAATATCGGTTTGGGGTTGATCTTTCATTAACCATGGATTATCAGGAAACCGACTGTGTTTCAATGCTGAACCAGTGAAAAGCTGATATCTGGGAAGGTAAGAGCACAACTCAATAAAAGATTTCCTTGAAAAGACTTTCTCCAATTTCTCAAATTAACAGCCATTTAATACCATTTACCATTACAATACCATTTTATTCTACTCATATTTCATTACATTGATGGACGGTAATGATCTCGATCACTTCCTAATTGGAATGTCTCAGTAAGCTGGTTTTAAGGGTGCTATTTAGGTTCAAACACTATCTAGACACCTGCCCATTAGGCAGCGGGCAGGACGGCAGCTCGTCTGCTATCGAGACACGCTCCATATGTTCAAACCTGGAGAACAATTAAAACCATGTCCCTGGGGTCCGCGTCTTTGCTTTTAGAGTCGTTTCTCATTTCCAGTGCAATTAAAGAAGTTTCGGCAAGCTTCTCCGAGGCTTGTTTGCTTTCCGTAAAACCCTCAGCTGTTGAGGAAGCCGAAGGAGAACGAAGGGAAAGAAATAACGAAGGGAGGGAGTTTGTCTGTATGATGGGCGAGTCAAACATGAGGGTAATTTGTTTAGAGACTTCACCTGCTTTCGACAGCACACAGATACAAACACCTGACATCTTGTAATATTTTACCCAGAACGAAGAAGAAAACAGAGAGAGAGAGAGGGAGAGAGAGAGGGAGAGAGAGGGGCTTGGAAAGTAGGAAATCCAATTTGATGGCAATCTGATGTACACACAGAAAGTGAGTTAAATTAGATTTTGATTTATCTTCACGTTGTCTGCGGCGACTACAAAAAAAGCGCCGTCTGCTTCCGTGATTGACACATCCCTCGCTCGGACTCCGGCATTGGCCCGCTACCAATTAGTTTCTAATATGTCAAATCCCAATCAGATATTTGGCACACTGGATGTAAAGCATATGCCATTTTTTATTTAGGCTGAGGGACGCGTTTCATATGCTTTGGTAGTCGTCAATCTACTGCTGTCTACAATCCATCCATCTATTCCTGGACCGGACCGACAATTCATCCCCACGCCGTCAGAAACGATTAAAGGACTGAGCTTTGCAGTGCGGGTCATTCTCAAGTGCTGGTGTCACATGGTGTCCTTCCGTTAAAGTGTAGCTTCACACCCAGTGGCTGTTCTAGACCAAAACTACTGGGGGGGTGGGGCTAGTTGGGCTATAGTGTTTTTTGGGGGGGCGCATATAACAGCATAAGGTCAATATTTTATCTTATATATTTTATTTTATATTTAGCTTTTTGTTTCTTTTTATTATAGTTACAGATCTTTTTAAATCACACCGTCATCATCTCACTGTAGTGAGGAGGAAAAATAGAAAGAATAAATAAATTCAAACACAGTGAGTCTCAAAATCCCAGAAAGCATTTGCAGGTGCATTTGGCTGAAAGTTTACACTTCGCGCTGGTGGTCTTCAGGTTCTAGATAACAGCGTGTGTGTGTAGTGCTCTAAGCAGAACATCTTGAACATACGCAGTGTTAGTTCCGTTATTCGGACAGCGCATGTTGCGATAAGAAATTCAGAGTTTACACTCAGAGTTTACATTTATACTTTTTAACATTTGCTAAAACTAAACCACACTGAACTCGGGACAGCTGGAGTACTGTGGAGGACACTCAAGAGCACAACACACACCAGACAAGAAATGCAGACTCGCACTACAACCTGATACGCATCAAAGTAACACAGCAAACCACTCTGCCATGATTTGGGTCACAGCCTTTATAAACCACCTTCATTCAGTACTTATTGTCCTCCCATAGACTTTCATAACTACAGTGGCACTGCAGCCAGAGCAACCACAGCTTAAACATAATCATCCTGTTGAACGAGTCAAAGTCAAATGAGCGACACAAGCATTGAGGTGAACTGATATGCAGTCAGGTGGCGAGTCCAGAGTGAATCCAAGTCTCTCATTTCGCTTATTTCTTAAAAAAAACAAACAAACAAAACCCCAAAACTTTATTCCCATCTCTTCCTTACTTTGGTTCTAACTTCTGTCTTTTCTTTAGCAGGTGGTGTTTAGGTATTGTTTGGCAGGTGATGTTTAGATGTAGCTTTGCCTTCAGTGGTTGAATGGTGCATGTTGATGTTGATTGGAGCTTTACAGGTTTAAGAACAGAGCACTGATGTACGTAACTCTGGATAAGAGCGTCTGGTAAATGCTGTAAATGTAAGAGCAATTCACTACTAAAACAGCAGGATTCCCTCTGGTTCCCAGGCCAGAGTATCAGGTGCGGGAGCGAAATCCAAGAGAGTTCATGCAGTAACGATAGAAAACGAGTTCTGAACCTCCTCCTCCTCTTCGTCTTCAGCTCCCTCTCCTCAACCCCACCTCCCACATTCTCATTAACTGAGAATAATTTTGAAGCCGTCGCTCTCCTGTTTGCATGCCGCTTATGTTTTTTCTCCTGCATCTGCTGAGACAAGGGGAAACGAATTTGCGAATCCTGGCACGGATCTTTTATTCTATATCGAGTTTCTCTTTTTTTCAGCCTCCACTCTTCTTTTAAATTACTCTCGCCCCTCGTCCCGTCGCCGGTTGGGGGTTATGTATTCATTGTTTCCAGTTCGCTGCACCCCAGCACATGAAATTTCATCATGGCCTTCGCATCATTATTAGGACTCTGAAGCCTGGCTCGGAACGTGATCTCGCTCCTTTTCGCTCACAGAAGACAAAGCAGCTGAAAAATGCCCAGCGTCCATTCAGGCCTGTCTCAGGGGGGACATGGCGGCGTCCTCCAGCCATGTCCTTCAGAGGAACGTTCACCAGAACGCTCCAAGAGAGTAGAAAAAAAAGCAATTGTTTATTTATACAACATTAGATAAATGCAACATCAGATAAATGCAAACATTCACATCAGCCGCACCCTTTAAATAGTATAGTTGAGTTATCCGGACCAATCAGGTGCTACTCTAGGAATGACATCTCTGTCACAAAGTTGCCTTGCCATAATTTTAAACATTATAGGTTTTTATTCAATACATTCTCATTTGCCCATTTCTTTCAGTAATTAGGGAAAAACACAATGCCTAATAAAATGAATAGTTACACCAGTTGATTTTTTTCCTTTTAGTAAATAATGTATTTAAAAAACATTTCTACATTGTAGATTTTTTATTTTTATAATTTCTAATTTGCCCATTTTTTGTTTTTTGTGGGGTTTTTTTTGTTTTTTTTCTTCTTTTTTCACCATTAGTGAGGAAAATATTGGCGCTCCCAAATACACAACAACACGTGTGAAGGGACCAAACATGGCTATTAGCAAATTCTACCTTCCTCGTCCGTTAATGCAGCCTGCACTGATTCTGCAGGAATGTTCTTTGATTTCTTCAAATCGTTCACCTCCTCTCTGACCTCTGATCTAAACTCAGAGTAGCACAGGGCACGCCTGCCTGATGATGGTCAGCTATTTTATTATCATTATGTTGGGTTTCCATGAGGAACACATCATTAAGGGCTGCAGAGATGGAAGTTGTGTGGAAACTGTGTGAAGCTGTAATGGATCCTGCCACAACAAACCTGCCTCACCATTAAAGCAGAGACAGGGACTCGAGTCGCATTTAAGTCGCACAAACAAAGACTTCCCTCAGCGACTACAGACTTGTCTCGGACTCGGTGCTGTGACTCGTGAGTCAAAACTCGTAAACAATGTTCATTTCATGGAATTATTGTTGTTGTAGATACTTATAGAGAAAACTGTGTTCCTTGTAGAATATTTGATATTGATTTCCTTGATGCACAGAGAGCTAATAGCATGAGTTACTGTTGCCTCGCCTCGCTGGTCATTCCTTTACGTTATAAATCAGAGCTAATAAACCTCGGTGCTAAGGCAGCAGAACTAAAAGGCTCTTTTCTCTGTATTTCTGTGTTTTGTTCAGGGCAGTGAATGCCTAATTATAAGGTATTCAGGACAGACTGATGGGACAGTTGTGTCTACGCCACTCTAGGGAGAGAACAGTCTGTCGGCGGTGGCTGGAAAACAACAGAGTGCCAAAGTCTGGTCTTGTTTTTCAGGGCAGAGTTTCTGAGTCCTGTTCCTGCATTGACACACATTTTAAACGAATAAAATGTGACTCCGTCGAAAAGCACAATTAAACCAAACATGCGATTTCACTCCATTCACCCAACACCTGCCTCATCATGATAAAGCACAAGCAAAAACTTCAATTTAATTTGTGTAAACCATGAAACATTTCAAAGCAGGGCCCCAATTAAGTTTTTCAGTTATGCATTTTCATCAGTTTTTAAACTTTGTCCTTAATAACCGCTTACCAAAGGACGGACCTGAGCTGAAATATGAATAAAAGCCAGAAAATCTTTTAGACATTTTAGAAAAAACATGTTAAATAAAAAAAAATGTAAAATAAATTTTAATTATTGTATGTGATTAACACAATAAGTAACACAATAAGTGTTCATGTTTCAAAACCCACCTTTCGCTTCCTAATCTGTATCGATCCTGTGAGGCAACTAAGATGCAAAAACAGAATTCTCTGTTTTTTGATGTCACAAAAGCTTACATTTACGTACAGATATCTTCCCATTTGGCCTAAAGAGTGGTTCACTGCAAAAACTCCTGATCTACCCGAACCTAAGGTTTTGTAAGATTATTAAGATTGTTTTAAGATATTTTTTCCTATTTCAAGGAATCTTACCAAGTATAAATAGGTATAATAAAGTATAAATAAAGTAATGCACTCACAGAGAAGTTCACTTATTTCTAGTCCAAATATTTCTTGAAATAGGAAAAAATATTGTAAAACAATCTTAATAATCTTACAAAATCTGCTCTCATGTAGTACATTATTCGCAAAACAAGATCAGAAAGACTTTTAGGCTGGAAATAAGATTGCAAGTCTTGGTTAGATCAGGAGATTTTTCAGTGTAGAGTGTTTCAGCCCTAGCAACCACTCCAGTTACCATAGCAACCAGCCAGCAACAACTTGGGCATTAACGACTCCAGATTTTTTCAAGTCGACTAGTTGGACAGCAAAGTCGAAGTCGAGTCGACGAGTCGTTTGATGACGTCACACACACAACGGAGGAACACAGGCGTCCAACACTGAGACGCTTTTATTAAAGTTCTCTGTAACATTAACAGTCAACACCACAATTAATCTAAACTAAACAAAGACTGATGCCTTGAATTTTCTGGTGAATTTAAGTGTAGAACTGAGATTGGAACAGTTTAAGCCACGGCAGGATGACTCCCTGCAGTGCTAGCATTAGCCATGTTAGCTAGCGGAGCCGTTTCAGGCGCAGAGCGCCGGTTCTGTTACTGTACTTAACACCGACTTGCAGGTTCTGTAGGTCTCCGTGCTGTTTGTTTGTCTAGAGTGAAGGATCTCCACACATGTGATGTGTGTCTGTTTTCTCTGTTGTCGTGTCTCTGGTCTTGTTGAGAGGCAAAGACTGCATTGTGTACACAAGCGAGTGCAGAGAGAGGAAAAAACACACGACTAGTCGACTTCTCTCAGGGGGCGTCGACTTCTCTCAGGGGGCGTCGACTCGTGCCTCTGTAGTCGACTAGTCGACTTTGGTGTTAATGCCCTAGCCTGTTAATGCCCTAGCCTGGGTACATATGATTTTTGTACTCATCAAACCATCCAGTGGCGTTTTAATTGTTGGAAGCATTTTTATTGGTGAATGCATACATTTGATTACTATGATGCTCGTTCAACAGATTAATGGTGCACTCAACTTGAATTGGAATTTTCTAACCGTTCATGAGGGTATTCTCAGGTCTTTGTTTTTGTGTAGACGTGGCTGGATCCCTCAGGTCTTGACTCAACCATTGTACCTAAGGGGAAGCGCAAAGGAGGTGGTGTGTTCATAATGATCAACAAACAGTGGTGTGCGGCTGTATGGACAGAGTGCTCTCCTGATCTTGAACATATGATCAAATGCAGACCTCATTCCCGTGGCTGCCAGCCTACAGGCAGAAGCTGAAACGTAAGCAGCCTGTCATGCAATCGATTCAGTGCTGGCCCGACCAATCAGACATCACCCTGCATCACTGCTTCTGCATTACAGATTGGAGAATTTTCAAATCTCTGTGGACAATAGTAGCAACAACTATGCTGTCTATGTGACAGGATACATAAATAAATGTATCAGCAACGTGGTAATGGAGAGGTCCACATGGTGCTTAGAGCGTGGACTGCTGCCTTTAAATCCAGAGATCTGTACGAGTATAGAAAAGCCTGGCACACACTCAGAAAATCTGTTAACATGGCCAAGGCACAATAAAGAGAAAAGGTGTAATCATGCTACAAATATGAGGCACATGTGGAATGGACTGAAGACCATTACCGATTACATTTGCTTACTTTGAGTTTTTATCGGAGGACAATTGCCTTGTTCAAACGTCCCATAAACTGGCATTTATAACCTTTCAAATCTCCTTTCTGCCATCCCCACATGCTTCAATAGGACCACCACCATCCCTGTCCCGAAGAAACCAAATGCAACCTGCCTTAATGACTTTTGCCCAGAACAACCCAGTATTCTTCTGTACATATTGTCACGGCTCGGTCAGCGGCCAGTAGAGGCCGCTGCTTTTTGTTTTGTTTTATGTGCACCTGTTCTATGTTCCTGT
>JBBPDB010000011.1:6121301-6134814 GCA_037974465.1 Brachypetersius altus
CTGTGCTGTTTGTGTGTCTAGAGTGAAGGATCTCCACACATGTGATGTGTGTCTGTCTTCTCTGCTGCATGTCTCTCATCTTGTTGTAGTCTCGTGTTTAGATTCCCCTCGTGCCAACGGTACCGCCCCCTTTTATGAAGCGACTATAATAATTGGTTAAACCAAGGAACGCGTGTCAGCGTCAGCCATTAAGAGGCAGAGATTGCATTGTGTACACAAGCGAGGACAGAGAGAGGAAAAGTCACACGACTAGTCGACTTCTCTCAGGGGGGCGTCTGACTTCTGTAGTCAACTTTTGTGTTAATGCCCTATCGGGTACTATGGAAAATGTTATAGTGTCTGTACCACGGGGTCGAATTGCTGTAAAGTTATTGTCAGGAAGCCCAATGCAGGCCTCCCAGCTTTGGTGGTATGGTGTGACTGAGGGACTAAACTGAGGAGAATTCTGTTTTGCTTGAAAGTTAGCACAGGAACAAGATGTAAAAACAAAGCTTCAATTCTTCAGCCTTTGTTTTCTTCTTCTCATTTGCGCTCAGATGAATCATCACAGCAGCAATAAATGAACTGTTGGCGATGTTGCATCGCTGCTGAGGAACGCACACACACAAACACACACACACACAACACACACACTCTCTCTCTCTAAGAACTCAATACACCCAGAAACAGAGCATGTGGTCATGGACCACTGAAAGTTACATACACACACACACACACACACACACACACACACACACACACACACACATCATCTCACCCACACTCCGTCTGTGCTCCTCTAGCTTTGCATAATCAGGGCTTGCAGACATGCCACACACACACACACACACACACACACACACACATACACTTATCTGAGCATTTCAGCAGCATGCCATATAGCCTAATCTCCCTGTCTGTGATCGGCTTGGCATTAACGTATATTATATCTACGCTCTGCCTCTAATACACAGCCTCTCCCACATTAGTGCTTAATGCAGTCAGGGTCGGACAAGAACACAGGGCTAAGAGGCCGCCGCCCCGTTCCCTCCATCTGAGTTTAGCAGGGTTAGTTTACAGCAGTCAGTCTCAAGAGCATTCGGGCTGAGCCTCAACTCCGCAGCGGTTTTGAAAATCAACCCATAAGCAAAGTCCTCAGTAACGATGTCAGGGTTATTATTATTATTATTATTATTATTGAGCCACGCTTTCAGTCCTGGCTCCCCAGTGGTGGAATTCCGATCAGATCTCGCCGTCTTCAAGGAGCGCCTTGGCAACAAACTGAGCCTCTTGTTCTTGCCTATTCATTTCTAATCCCTATATTATTTAGAAACGGGGAGGGGGGCACTTCCCTTAGCAAAAAGCAGTACACTTGAGGTTCATTTTATTAAGTTTGCTTGAGTATAAGTACAGTAATCCGCCGCTTTACGCGGAAGTTACGTTCCAAGAGCACCCGCGTATAGTGGAAAACCACGTTTTTGTGTTTTGCTTAAAAAAAGTTTTTAAATTCAGTTTAATGCATTACCCTTAAAGAAAAGGTAAAAAATCAGAATCAGAAAACTTAAAAAACAGTTAGCTTTAGCGGTTAGCATTAGCAGCGTGCAAACACTCGTACACAAAAGAAATAACTCTCTCTACCCACATGTTTAGACAGAGCACAGCTTACTAATACTAAACACTGATGTACGTCGCTCTGGATAAGAGCATCTGCTAAATGCCGTAAATGTAAATATAAACTTAAAAAAGACATGAGCCCTACCAATGTCCCCACTTACTTCCAGTCATTCTGGAGTGAGCTCCTCCCCTTTGTGAGGGGGAGTCTTATAAACCCCAAACCTTAAAGGCATAAGAACAATTCATAAAAATCACAAACAAAATCGTACCAGTACCACACAAACAGCATCAGCATTTGACTCAAATAGTGTCCAGATACGTTCAAGCAGCTTCCACAATGAGGAAAAGTTGACCAAAAAGGTGATTGTCACTCATACAAAAGATAGAATTGCCCCATAAACAGCCGCCATATTAAGCATTACAGTCAACTTTTCAGCCCATTAACGGTCTCCTCCTTTATAATGTGTCCCAGATTCAACAGGGACTGGTCTTATTTTGTCTATACAGCACTAAAAACAGTGCTAATGCTTCACCGAAGGCCCCTATTCACATGAGATGTACATAAACCTTACATAACAAATAGCATAAGCCTGTGTAGACATTAAACAAGGCTGTCAAAAATTCAGTTTCCATGTCAGAAAATGTAGATTCTGTGCGTATGGGATTCGTTTTCCATGGGAATGTGGAGTTAAAACAAGACGTCTGACCTATTCCAATGGCAATAGGAACGAAGGGTGTCGCAATTATTGTTTTATTAGACATTTTATGTTTTAATGTTGAGGCAGAACAGTACATGAGTCATAGCGAACCCGAGTCAACACGTCTTTGAGCCTCTATAGAACACGTTTCCACAGAATAACCAGCACTTCAGTTCGAACTGGATTAACTGGATTCATCTCTTGTGCCAGAATCTTTCTGGAGTGCGAAGGCCTTAAAAAGACTGATACGCCAGATTTGTTTGGGAAAATTCCATTAACCTCCTGTTAAAGTAAAACCACATGAACAGTCTTTTGCACTGGAAAAGAAAAGAAAACAACAACAAAAGAAACAAGAACGACAGACTTTCAGATATCTAACACCAGCTAAACTCCCAAAGCTGGCTTTATTTTGACCTGTACTCAAAATCCTCAACTGGGAAACACTATGGACCTTTTAGCCAAAAGTGATTCTCACTGGGCTTAACAGTAATTGTAACACTGGGTTCTATGAACTGCACTTGCAATAGTTTTTAGATGCACAACCGTTCTCCAAGTCAGCTCCCACGAACAGAGATCTATGGTTGGATGATAAAATGGGGTTCACACAGTGTGCAGAGCAGCCTGTAAATCTGCCTTAATGAGGTCTGGGGAGATCCTGATAGCGCAAATCAACAAAGCCTTCAAAAACAGCGCAGGCATAGGTAATCATCGCTCATTGGTTCTCCGTGGAGGTTCTTGGCAGAGGGCTTTGAAAGAATTTGCACACACATACTGAGGGCCATTAAAAGGAGGAGTAAGGCCACGCCCCTCAAACAACACGACTAGATTCGTTTTCCATGGGAATGTTGTGCTGTGTCATTTTAAAACTAGATATCTGACTCATTCCAATGGGATATGGAATGAAGGATGTCATAATTAGTATTATTAGGTATTTACAGTCAACACCCAACATCCACTCCCTCAAAGTATATGCCCAAGAATATGCCTGGTAAGAAAAATGCCTAAAAATGCCTATTTTTATAGTGTGAACCCTAAATCTGCCCCCAAATCTGCTCCCAGAACACTATAATTTCGTGTTAAACTCCATTTAATGCATTACCCTTAAAGCAAATGTAAAGGTAAATACATAATCAGTATCAGAAAACTTTATTGCATAAAAAAAAAAACATTTGAATTAGTGGTTAGCATTAGCAGCGTGCAAAGACTCGTACACAAAAGAAAGGTTGAAATAACTCTCTCTACCCGCATGTTTAGACAGAGCACAGCTTACTTATAGGAAAAGTTGACCTAAAAGGTGATTGTCACTTATAAAAGAAATAATTGCCCCATAAACTGCCGCCATATTGAGCATTACAGACTCTCCCAATGGGATCAGAAATGAAGGATATCATAATTATTATTATTAGGCATTTATAGTCAACACCCAACATCCACTCCCCTCAAAGTACATATGCCTTTACATTCAAAAAGGATCTGTATGTCCCAGCCACATTGAGGGGAACTGATTAGATCCTGATAGACACTCCTCTCAGCCTTTTTCATGATGTCCGTCACAGCCGATGGCAGCCACAGCCTGGCCGGGGGGGGGGTTCTACAGGGAGGAACGCTCTTCTAAGTCCGGATTGAGCGCTCTCCACCTTCACACAATTCACCCCGCATGAAACGAGGCTCTTAAAAGGAGCTTTGAAGAGGTTTTCAGACCGACTTTGGCCACTCACTGAGCTCCTATCAACCATTACGATTTGTGCGTCTCCATTTGAAGTCAAGCGAGACCACTTTCAGCTTCAAATGCTCCGTAAACGGCCAGCGGTCTCTTCCCAGTCCCCCGCCACAGAGGCATAAAAGAGAGTGGAGGTCTCCAGTGAGACAGATGTCAAAAGACGTAGCCTGCCAGCATCCTGCTAATTCCGCCAGACTCTCTTTTTTCCAGTTCGGAAAGGACTGCCAAACCTCAGGTGGGGTCCTCATGAATAGAAAGGAACTTCTTCTTCGGCTCTTATCATGTCCTATTTATGTAAGTTGGGGGAAAAGTCTTACTAGAACTCCAGAAGATTTTGGATTCAGTATCTCTGACTATACAGTTCAGCTGTGAAATGCATACAGATTATTCAGAATTATCTCATGATGTATGTTCTCTGTGAATATAAGATTCATACATACAAACTGCGCAAAATGAACATGCAATGAGTCCCAAATGCTACGTTTAATCACGTGAAACTTATTTCTGCAATGGCTTCTACTAAAA
This sequence comes from Brachypetersius altus, assembly GCA_037974465.1. Taxonomy (NCBI): domain Eukaryota; kingdom Metazoa; phylum Chordata; class Actinopteri; order Characiformes; family Alestidae; genus Brachypetersius; species Brachypetersius altus. The sequence goes on from JBBPDB010000011.1 coordinate 6,125,838, forward strand.
GATTCAAGATTCAAGATTCCAGATACTCAATCCGAAAGAGCTCAGCAATGTAAATGCTGGTCATGTGACGATCATATGTAATATTGCTGACGAATAAGAACGAGACTAAATGTGGTTTACAAAATAAAAACTACACTTAAACATCTCTTCATTTTTGTGGACTAAAACGAGACGAGACGTTATTTCCTGTAGGATAGGAAGGGGAGACAAAAAAGTATTGGGACGCTCGACCTTAGAGTTGAATGACACTATGTCCCAATACTTTTGTACATTGAGAGGCACTGTGAATTAAATCTCTCACACACAGCATTTTGATAAACAGCCTTCTCCCATATCCATGCAAAAAAGATGAAGTTCTAATATGTTTGGTTCAATCTATTTTTCATAAATTCAAACTGGATGTACAGTATTCTTGAGTCTATAAGGTAACAATAATATAATAAGATAACCTTGTTTGAATTGTGAAATAGGTATGACTAAAAGAAAATTGGTCTACTGGGTTAAATAGAATTGCATTCCTAGAAATAGAGAATAATACAACTTTCATTGACTAAAACTAGAGATAAATAGTTGTGGCTAATTCTGACTAAATAAAGACTAAAATGCTCAGACTTTTAGTCGACTGAAACTTGACTAGACTAAAAGGAGGACGGGTGTGACTGAGACTAATAAAAACTAAAATGACAGCTTGACGCAAAGACTAGACTAAAACTAAAATTAAGACAGGCTGCCAAAATCAACACTACTAGGTAACATCATCTAATAGGTGGATATCAAACTAGCAAGTGGAATTTACCACGCAATTCCCATGACTAATTGCAATATAAACAAAATGACCCAATATTTGAAGGTGACTGTTAGCATCGAACTAGCCTGACTGGCCTCAGTTCATGTATTAGCCTTTAGTGCCTTGAAATATATGGTGGAATATAATGCAGACAGAATGCGAACCATATCACATATCACTTCTCTAATGTATGGCAAGTTACACAGTATTTACAATACGTATCAACATGCTTACAGTATGGTATTAGGTCCAAACCATGCATTCCCATTAGCCATTTTCGCATTTTTATTGAAACTACCCAAAGCAGGGTACTTTCGATTCCATGCCAGCAATGCATTAGTGCCTTTTGAAGCACAATCTCAAAGAAGGGATCATAAAAAGCCATCATGGTTCTGCCAGAGCTGTAAGAGCTTCTAACATCAGCCCACAGACATCAAAAGTTTCCCTCGGCATAAATGCACGGTACTTGCTTGGCACGGCCAAGTTAGGAGAAGTCCTTCCGTTTAAAGAATTCCGACTCAACAGACAGCTCGAAGAGTAAAAGAGGGACACAGTGGGACGTGGATTCCTTTAAGGAAAACTACATGTCATGTCTGTAAACAAAGCAACAAATGCAAAGCCGAAGTCACGTCTGATCTAACAGTAAAAGTGCAAGACAGTGGTCGATGTTATGTAATCATACCCCAACCCAGTTCACAAGTAGCCAGGCCTAATAGCATGAATGCAATCCCTCGGATCGAAAAATGATCGATCTTCACCTTTCAAATGGAACGGCTGCATTTCTGCCAACAGTTCTGTGTACACGACTGTAGTGTCAGATGTCTATAATCAATATGTGCTTGAGGTTCTGACAGATTGCTTGAGAGGATCTGAAGATCACTGGTCACCATTAAGCATAGGAGGGCTAAAAACCCAGCTCCCAGGATGCAGTCCCAGTGTCCAGTGTGTTTTGTTGGTTCCAAACTCGCCCCCTAAACCTGGCAAGCAACAAGTGAGTTGAATCAAGTGTGTTTGTGCAGAAAAATCACCAAACTGTCCTTGACCCTGAACCTCTAGCACAGAGTTGAGCACTTCTGCTAAAAATATAGATCCACTTCAAGCCAAGACACAGAAATCCAAACCAGAAGGCACTGCCTTAGGTACCAACATATAACTCCAGTGTACTGTATACGGTTGGCCTTCATACTTTAGCACCAAACATTTCATAATCATTATAATTCTTTAAGAACGATTATCACCCTTGTTATGGACAATTTTACACCTAGTCCTACTCAAGGTTCAGAAATAAAGACAATATTCACACTGATAGGAAGTTATAGTTCATGACTAGGCTTAATCCAGGAAACTCATGTTTAGTGTCATACCTGCTCTGACAAAATCGAGAAGGTTTCTTAATTAGCTGACAGATCAGGGGCCAGTACAGTCAAACCAAATCCAGCAATGTAACCAATGTAAAAATCAGACTTACGATCCAAGCCATTGATGTAGCGCATGGTGATTTCACAGTGTCCCCAAACAGCACTGACAATCGGGTATAGCTTCTTCCCTTTGAGCCCTCTGAAGGCCACACCTAGATACTGTCCGTCCACCATGAAGCTGAGCGTGCCCTCGTCCATGTCCAGCACTACCACCAGGGCGTCGGGCAGCACAAAAGCCTCCTCAGGCTCAAGGAAGCTGGGGTAGGTGGGCGATGACGAGGCCGGCCGGTTCTTACTGTTGTGGTAGAGCTTGTTTCGGCCCAGGTCCCAGCCCCAGGACTCACTGTCACTGCCCACCAGGGATGTGTAGCCCACTGAGTGCAAGGGTGCCTCAGAGGAGGCCACGCCCACAACAGCATGTGTGCCTCTCTGGCGTACGGGCCAGTGGATGCGCCAGGCGTGAAGGCCCCGCGTATAACCCACATGTCCGCGGATACAGTCTGTGCTCTGGGCGACGGGGTGCCGGTGGAAGGTTAGTTTGTCATCCTCCTTGATGAAGATGTTGAGAGAGCGGTCGTCGGCATTCCAGGCATGTTGCAGCTGCAGCTCGTAGGGTGCTGGCGGCATGTCAAGCAGCAGGTCCAACCGGGCCGGTTTGAAGAAGTCCGGCCCGCGGAGCTCCCTCCGCAGTGGGCGATACGAGGGCTCGCCTCGTACATCCACCGACTTGATGCTGCCGGAGATCTTCTGACCCATGGTTCCGCGGCAGAGGGGGTTGAGGGAAGGGGACCTAAGTTGGGAGGGTTGGTCGTCTGGTGCCTGTCGTTACCTCATCAAACTGCCGGGGCGTCTGGCCAAGAGCCGTCAATCTTGGCAGGGATGCAGCCCCAAAGTAGCCCTGAGAAGGAACACAGAGACAGTTGTGTTACAACCAGTGTGGTGCGGATGTAACAAGGAATTAAGGGAACAGGGGTTGGGTTGCAAAGTAGTAAATATCACCTGACAGGAAGGGCCACGACAACAAAACAGCAGAGGAAATGTGTGAGTTAGAGGCCAAGAGAAGGAAAGAATGAATTAATAATGACTCAACAGTCATAACAGTCTCTGACTCGAGCAGCCCCTTCTACATCATGGGCATGGTGTAACAAACTGACAGGCAAAGTGCGTAAGACTTCTTACTCAAAGGCAGGCCACCAGCTAGCAACAACACACAGGACAGCACCTGTAGTCGTACATAAACATGAATCCATAATCAGTCCACACAAATTGTACACAACACCAGGATCCGCATCCCCTGTACATTTCTAAAAACACAGCGACGGCAGAAACGCAGTGCTGCCGCTGCAGCGGTGTGTTAGGAAGCGTGCTCGTTTAGTGGATCCATATTTAATGAGAGCCTTTTAGAAGAGCAGTGGCATGCAAAACAAAGAAGGGCTGAAACGAAAAACGGGTAATAATTTATTTCGAGCCCTCCGCAACCCCCTCCGGCTTTTATCGCTTCAGTGGCGACCATGTAAAAGAGCAAGAGAAAGGTCTTGGTTTGCATAAGAGATAAAGTCATCAGGCCGTTGCCACATAAAAAGAATGGAATAAAGCCGATTTACATAATTGTTCCCAAATTTGGAAGTGTTTTGATGTTCGATACGTGAACTCTTTCATGTAATTTACAGATGGTTAGTTCTACTGGTTAGGCACCATCCTATTGTAAAGATAATATTAAGTCATTCAGTGAAGAAATCACATAAGCAAGTGTATTTGAGACTATTTCACTCTGTTTAAAGGGGAGAATCGCTTTCTGTATAGGACAGCCATCGAGATACAAGAGCAGCTCCTTAGAGTGGGGGTGAATGAGACGTCTACTATGCGATTATAGCCATTTTATTTTTCATAAACAGTACAAACGCACCTTGTAGAGATGTCCCTTGTAGGAAGTGCTTCCCATCCCTACCATTGTGGACCGTGGATCCCTTCGCAATTTAATTACGTCTTTAATGGCCCGGGTGATGTGACAGTACAGGGAAATGAGATGTAATGGAAGACTGTGGCTCTGATAGGCTACACATACAGTGTGAAATGCTAGCAGGCAGTTCTTTCTACAGTCAGTGACGCATTGTCTCTTTTCCAGGAATGAGAGTAGTCTTCCTGTTCGCAGGATGAGGAGGTCCTGCCAGATGATTCCTTACAAACACACACACACACACACATACAGGCCATGGCTCTGTGGTGCCAGGAGTCAAACACATGCATGTACCCTGACAAGCTATAATCACATCAAGCCTAGGGTCAAACAGCAAAGAGCAAAAGAGGCCAAAGGGAACCCGAAAGTACAGATGCTAGCTTCAGACGGTCTCACCACACTGAGGTCATGGAGAGAGGAAGAGGGCAAACGAGAGAGGGCCGACAGGAAGGAGGGCGGCCAGACGTCCAGACAGTCAGGGCTGGGAATCCTTGCTGAGTGTATCCAGTATTAAAGAGAAAATAAATGAGGTCATGAGTGACGGAGAGAGAAAATGAGTGAGAAAGCAAAAAAAATCAAAAAAGCCAGACACCAGCTCACCAAAAATGCCCGTCTGGATTCCTAAAACTAGGTGAGTCAGGTGGCAAGAACTCCGAAATCAGGGCATGGGGGGTTTAACAGATTTGCCGCTGATATTATTCAAACAGCCCTTCTCTGTTTCAAATGCAGGGCACAGATAAAAAAAAAAAACAAAAACAAAAAAAACCCCTAACCCTCCCTCATTCAGAGCGACGAGTTGTCGCTAATCACTGTAATTAAGCTCATCTGTAAACCAATACAGGCATAATTGAGAAGCTATCAGGGACGGGTGACTCGGGACAAGGTTTTGATTGTTATTCAATTCCAGCCGCAGAGTAATTCAATTAAAACGCCGGTAAAACGTCGGCAGACCCTCACCTCGCCATGGTGATTAGACGAAAGAGAGAGGATGGAGACATCGCTATGAAAACTCCATGAAACTTCCTTCCAGATCAATTCTTTCCACCAGGGCGATGCGCCAGATTCCAAAAATGGGTGTTGGGCCGGGCACCTTTATCTGGTTAGCATTCGAGAAATTTGCCATTAGCACAGCAAGGTGCGTCATGCATCAAAACGCTTTGCTGTATTTATCGACTTGGGGTCGGGACGCTCCCGGAAATGCTTCTCAGGGCAAATTTCCGCAGGCAGCCAGACTTGCTGATACACACATTCACAAATATTAATAGGCACACACACAGGGCTGGAATGGGCATCAAACATGTACCAAATATCACCTCTGTTGTGATCTTAAAGGGATGTATATTATGCAAAACTCACTTAAATTTTTTTTTTTTAAAAAACACGGGCTACAAAACATGTTCATGAAGTTCTTTGCACAAAATCCCTCTCGCATGAAGAGAATTACCAGCTTCATTATCAGTAACACGTTACTGTAAATTGATTCCTAAAGTAGTAATTTAATGTGTTTTAATTTTAAAATTGATCATTAGTGACAATTTCAAGTAAAAAATGTTCCTTATTATGACATCATAATAAGCTAGCAATCCAGTTTCAGCTTTTAAAATGAGCTGTCTGGATTGCTAGCTTATTATGATGTCATAATAAGGGAAATTTGCATAGAACCGCCCCTCATCTGTCGAGCCCCCACCCACTAGATTAACGTGAAGCAGTAATGCAAAGTTACATGAAATTGTAACCATCTAATGATCAACTTTAAAATTATAACGTGGTAAATTACTTAAAAAGAATGAAATAACTAACACTGTTACTGATAATAAAGCTGGTGAATCTGTGCAAAGAACTTGATGAACATGTTTAGTAGCCCATGGACCTTTTATAAATGCGTAACATGTCCCCTTTAAAGACTTAAAGTCCAGAATTTATTTCAAGAACTACAAATTTAACCCCCACAAAGACACTCTGTCACACTGCACACGGCCCAGTGACAGCCAGCAGCCTGTAGCGGCGTGTCGCTGCCGACTCACTGAGTCACATCGCGAGAGGGCATGGCTACGTGACTAAGTCGACGTGGCAGCCATCCGTCCAGGGGCTGAGGAACGCCAACAACATCAGTTACAGTCTCTCTCACATCAGAACAAATGAGGCAAGACACACCGTGTCCCTGCGACGCTAAGATCGCAATAACGATGTCCTAAAGGAACCTGGACACCGTGCGTCCGACTACAGCGTCGTACAGAGACATCAAAGTAACAGAAAGGGGTATTTTGCTCGAGCCCTTGAATGTGTTTTCTTTGTCCAAATGCTACTGTCTGTTTGAATCACTGTTGACCCTCCAGACTAGGACAGTCACAGATTTGACGAAGGTACCAAGCCAGTCAAAACAGCAAAGCTTTGATTGTGCCCTGTGGTGGGTCCAGACAACACTAATGTCTCCTGTTGCTCTGTAACTCGTCCCCTTTAATGTCCTCTGTGGTTTCTCGATTTGGTTACGTCGGTCCTTCAAGACCTCTTTGTTTGATAAAGACACACAAAATAAAATGAATTACATGGCGCTGGCCATTAATGAAACAGTCTGTAACACTCCTCTGTTCCCGCAAAAGTATTGTGTGTTGTGGAATGGTGCCCCACACGAGTGGCTGACGGTCCCTTGAAAGCTCTACATTCCAGGAAGGGGGGGTTTAAGTTTAGGGTGTTGAAGTGCATTTGTGAACCACAACTAAGAAAGCTTGCCCCTCAGATAAGGCTATAAATGTCAAACCCCATTATCAAAAAACAAAGACAAAAACACTTGGGTGCCAATCTTATTGTTTTCTTAGTACAGTAATCCCTCGCTTTTCGTCAGGGTTACCTTCCAAGAGCACCTGCATATAGAGAAAAACCATGTTGTTGTGTTTTGCCTAAAAATGACTATTTTTATAGTGTAAATGCAAAATCTGACCCCAAAATCTGCTCCCAGAACACTGTTAAACTCAGTTTAATGCATCACCCTTAAGGAAACGGTAAAGGTAAACAAATAATCAGAATCAGAAAACTTTATTGCTCGAAAAAAACATTAGCATTAATGGTTAGCATTAGCAGCGTGCAGTGAGCGAAAACAAAGTTGAAATAACTCTCTCTACCCACATGTTTAGACAGAGCACAGCTTACTAATACTAAATAAACGGAGATTTTCAGTGTATTACTGCCACCGCTGAACTGGAATTCCGCATTACACTGAATCCGCGAATACTGATCCGTGTAAAACTGAGGGGTTACTGTACTCCAGTGAAATTCTACCAGCTTGTAGTTAGCAGCATTGCACATGAACAATCATGGCCATCCTAGACTAAACACAGACACCTTTGTTTATGTCTGTACAGACATTCCATGTCTTATCTTGAGCTTTGAACAGACACAATAACATATTTGACCTTGCATGTACAGTGACTTCTTGAGTAAAGTCCCATATAGAGCTGTTTACCAGCTGTGTGTAGAACTTCCAGAAGGCCTAGAGCAATGTTTCTCCTGACAAACCTGGTCCCAATTAGGACATGGGGGGTTGATTCCATGGCCACTTCCTAAATACACTGGTGGGACATTTCACTACAATTGAGGCCTAATCTATGAGAAAACTATCTATTCTAAAATCATGTGATTACACCATTTTCCACTGGGAAACCCATATATTTCAACCAAAACTCAATAATGAAATAACAATTTTACTCTTATACTCACAGTCTAGATATAAGCATGACTTTAGTCAGTAAATATAAACGAATAATTACAGGCATGTAATTGAGAGCGGCATATGTTTGACATAGACCAAATAGAAGGTGGTGAGAGAATCTACACACGCAGATGAAATAAGAAACTTCAGAGGCTCCCTCTTCTTTAAGACTGCAAATTAGTTGAGCATCTACAAATCAGGTGACACTTGCTATGTCAAATATTTCAAATGCTTGAGGTTATAATATTGTATGAGAAAGGTCTAAAATGAAACGTTTGGACGACAAAACTGGCCTTCAGTTCTGAATACAATTTTCCTTTGGGCAAATTAAGCGCAGGTGTTATCAACACAACCTCCAATGAGCACTTCCAGGTCTGAAATACACTCAAATTTCTGTAATGTCACTTTATTTATTTATTTATTTACTGTTTATTTAGAAGGCTCTGGAATCTGGAGGGCGCTGCGGCCGCCTCACCACCCCCTGTTCCCACGTTCTTGCCGGTCTCTGTTTTAAAGTTTTGAAGGACTATTTAGTTTCAGACTCGAGTTTAGACCTTATAAAGCAACTCCTAACCACTTGAGACAGCCGTCTGCCTCCGGAGGGCATGGATGGAAGACGGATTCGTGCGCATGGTGGGTTTGTTTAGTCTCCAACGCTCTGCGTCCGCGTTCTCTGTTTATCTTATGGCACCCTGCAACCCAAGCAAGGCCTCGCTCTATCCCTCCCCATCTCCCTCCCAAACACACACTCACTGGCACGTGGAGGTCCATGAGTGTGTGTGACAGGACGCACCATGTCTGATCGCCACGCCGGTGTTTCGGCGGTCAGCAGTGAGGTGACGGACGCCAATGCGTCTGACGGCCCGAGGCTCTGAAGGACCCAAAGTCACCATCTGGTGTTTACCTTCGTTCATCAGAGACATTTTCCTCTCCCCTCATCTCCCTCTACCTGGGCCTTCCTTTCTCTATTACTCTCTCTCTCTCGCTCTCTCTCTGTCTGTCTGTCTGTCTGTCTGTCTGGGTCTCTCGGTCTCTCTCTCTCTCTCTCTGTCTGCTTGTCTGTCTCTCTCTCTCTCTCTCTCTCTCTCACACACAAACACCCTCTCTCT
>JBBPDB010000011.1:6148353-6158353 GCA_037974465.1 Brachypetersius altus
CTGTAGTAGAGGCCACAGGGAGCCAGTGAAGGTTCTGTAGTAGAGGCCACAGGGAGCCAGTGAAGGTTCTGTAGTAGGGGTCACAGGGAGCCAGTGAAGGTTCTGTAGTAGGGGCCACAGGGAGCCAGTGAAGGTTTGTAGTAGAGGCATAGTGTGTGAGAATTTAGGAAGACTGTAGATTAACCTCTCAGCTACCTTCTGTGGAAGTCCAGCCAGTAGAGAGCTGCAGTAGTCCAGTTTGGAGATGACCAGGGACTGGACGAGTATCTGCGTAGCTTTCGTGGTGAGAAATGGTCGGATTCTTCTGATGTTCTGGAGATCTGGTCAACCTGCAGTGAGAAAGACAGACCTTCATCTAGCATAACATTTCTTACCTTCTCTGAACCGAGTTCTCAAAAAAAAAAACTATGAGATCATGGCAGGTCCAGGGTTTATAAAGCTCTAAAAGTGTCCTTATTGAAGTCATGATCATGAAAACCCTGTCTGACGTCTGAGACATCGTGTTTGAAAAGATCTTGGACTAAAACATATATTTAAAAACCCTTGAAGATGGAGGCAAACACACAAGGGGTGTTGGAGCTTAGAGGGTGGGATACTCGTCTCTGGACCAAGAGATCATGTGTTCAAATCCTACCTTCAGCACCACCACTGGGTTCCTGAGCAAGACCCTTAACCCCAACCTGCTCCAGGTAGAGGCTGCCCCCTGAAGGTAGGGAATGGAAGTCACTTTGGATAAAAATGCTGTAAATTTAAATGTACTCAAGGTGTTGTGAGGCAAGATCGTTCCCCAAAAAATATTTTCCCCATTTTTACATTTTTTCCCCCAATAATTACCATATTTGCCACTTTTTAACTATCCTCTACATAACATGAAAACTCAAAAGACATGTCGGTTCATGTCGGCAAATAAAAAGGCCATATTTGTTTTGTAGTCACTGTGACGTCTGGTTCCATTCACCACCACTGTAATGAAATCATTATGCTCCTCAATAATGAAACATTTCATAACAAACATGTTTTATTTCCAACATGTTCCCTTTAAGTTTTATGAATTAAGTGTTTGTGAGGAATGCAAGCTGGAAAACGAGACTCTGCTGCCCCCATGTGGTAAAAAATGGCAACCTGCAGAGGCTTTCCTCATTCATCTGAGTCTCCGAGAAGCTCCTGTGATCGATTACACAGCCAGAAACAGCATGTATCTTCGGCTAATGCAAAGGTAATGGCCAGCAGCGAGTCCATATGGATATGTCCCCTGAACCGCAGTGCAGCTTACAAAGCTCATTTTTCACTGTTCGGCTGGAGCTCCTGGTGTGGAGAACGGAAAGTCCCTCTCAGCGTCCAGAAAAGAAGCTCTCTGGCAAGTAGAAAGTAGAAAACGTCCTATGGAACTTGTTAAGGGCCAGTACTCATCAAGTCTTTCAGGATGCTGGTCTGGGATCAGCTGTTCTTGTCCATTTGGCCTTGCGTCAGATACAGTTCTTTCAATTCATTCATTTTCTGTAACTGCTCAATCCTTGCTTGGGTCGAGAGGCAGGGACTCGCCAACAGGTTTCTTCTTCATTCTTTTGGAAGTTCAAGGCTAAAAGATCTGAGTAATAGAAAAAAAATGGATGTAGGTGGGTTTTGAGGTTTATTAAACCCAAACATGAACACTTTCGGCCCGATTTTACCGGTGGCTTCTAGATGTTTCATTTTTTAATTCATTAACCTTTATAGATATGCGTGAACACACCACAGTACAACATGAACAATGTAAAGTTCTTCCTCGCTGCCGCTAGCGAGGGGCGCCGGGAAGCAGTGTGGGGGGACGGCACCTTTAACAAGGGAAACTCAGCAGTGACACCAGCAGTTGGGATTCGAACCCACAACTCTCTGATTGCAGGGTCAAAGCCCTAACCACTAGGCCCACAGGATCCAGGGTGAGACCCTTCTATGAGGACTAAACCTAAGTATCCCTTTGAGGATATAATCCAAAAGCGTGAGACGTTTAATCAGTAGAACTTGTCCCGATGACTCACTCTATTGACCATTTATGTACTGGATATATCTGATGTACCAGCAGTCCCCATTTGTCCGTCTACGAACGTTTACGACCTCGCTTTGTCCCATAAAAATGTTTTTTATTGCCTTTAATTTTATTGCATATTGATTTTCCAAGTAAACACATCCTCCACAAAGAACACACGTAAACATGGCCCACTCCAGCCAATCTGTTGGCTGAATTTAATGAGGGTAAAGTCCAAAATGTGCCATAACCCCATTATGCTCAATTGACTGAACAGTAATTGTGAATTAAAACATGCTCTCTGTAGAAAACCCACCTTAATCTCACTTCTCAAAAATCAACAAAACCTGTTATTTGACCTAACATGCCCACAGATATTTAAGCAACCTCTTCTCTGATTGGATGATTTGTCCAGGTTGAAATAACCTCATTGTAAGTGGGCGGGGCTAAACTGCTATTGGCTGAAAGGTGGATGTATGAACTTGTGACGTCACTAACATATAAAACTGACCATTTTTGCAGCTTACATGCCACATTGCGAAGAAAAAAATAGAATATGACCCAGTTTGCATTTTTTGTTTTTATTTAGTCATTTTTGTACAAAAAGAGGTATGATAGAACATAGCCAGCAATGGACAGGCCACATTTTTACCATAAAAACAACCAAAACAACTTCAAAAACAGGGGGAAGAACATAGTCAAGTGGCGTTACAGGTGCGGGCATGTGACTGATTTATCATTAGTGTTCACCCAGTTAAGCTGCATATGATGCCGTACCGATTTTTCAGTAAAAGTATGCATTACAGCCCCAGAAAACCTGCTCTTTCTTTTAAAATGTCTACCATCAACACCCTCAAACCTCTCCTAGATATCAGGTCTTTTTCTAGGTGCCACTTTAAAAGTCCCAATGTTTGTCTGGAGCACCTCGCATGCACTTAATCAATGTAGGACACTTTTTTTCACGTTTGTTAAATGGTATTAATATGGAATCATGAGATCATTAGTCATTTTAAAAAGGTATAGCTGTTAATAGCTACACTGCAATTAATTAAATAATCAACGGTTGTTAACTACACCGATACCCAGGAAGCTAGTCTCTGAAATAAAAACACTCGGAGCACATTGTGTATGTTGGAGTTCGCCTCGATCGGACGGCCTCACCGTTTTAACGCCTGGTGAAGTCACGAGTGTCGCTGGCGATCACTGCAGCGCTCCAGAACCAGGTTAGCAGCGAAGGAGGGCCGGAGACGCCTCAATTTGCCTCCCTGCACCCCCCCCCCAGGCATTCGTTAATACTGACGAGGAACCGAAGAAAAACACTTTTTTTTTTTGGTGCATGGCGAGTCCAAACTAAGAACGGAAAACAGACTGAGCTACTTCTTCTGGGTTGCATACTGATGATATGGACGTGGAAATGTTACTGGAGGGTGGAAAGGTGGAGAAAACTCACATCAGCCAAGAAGTTCTAGTTCGGCGCCTTCGTTACGGACTGAAGTTTCTGAATTCCACTAAATTCGCAGTTTTTCTCCCCACAGGCAAAATGTGTTTGGTGTCCACATTTTAGCTTCTTTAGTTCAGTGCTGGAGCTGCGAGGGTAACGTTATTAACCCCAGAGTTCAACAGTCGCCAAAACCGCATGCAGGTCTTCATTACGGCTCTACAGTCTTTAGAACCTGGTCTCCGAACAGTCCGCCCCATATCTAGCTACGTTCCAAACCAACCAGACAAATCCGCTCCACCTTAATGAGATGGTGCAGGCTGGAAAGTTCGGGTGCAGTTTTACAGAATCGATGACGGCCGTTAGATCAAGTACAGGGTTCTACGTTACATTAGTCCTCTTCTCTACGAAAGAAGCCAAATGTGGACGCTGAACGTATCTACTGGTTGATTAAGTGTGTAATGTCCGTTTTCCGCCAAGCTAATCATCTAAAGGAATTCTCCAGCATGCTGCATCTGCCGTCAACGTTTCTTTATAAGATACAGGTCTAGTGAACTCTCATTCCTGGTGGTAACGTTCAGGCCTGAAGGAAAGGTGTTACCTCACAGCTTAATCTTTTTTTGTTCATGTACCCTCAATGGTAAAGCAATAGTCTAAAAGCCTAAACATGTTTTAAAGGTACACTTTTAAAGGCAAAGTGCCTGTTTGTACATTTTCAACAGTTAAACTTAATAAAGGAACAAAAAGTCTGGAATACGGTGCAATTATTCCAAACAGTACTGAGGACAAACCACTCCAGTGGCTTTAGGAGTACCAGCCCAGTACCTAGTACCTTTTTCTGAGAACGTCTGCATTTAATCTCCATTTGATAAAGATTCAATAAAAACCAAACTGATGGTGGTATGACACCGTTTCTGTCAAAATATTGTTTGGAACAGAGCACTGTGATGTTCAAATCTAAACTGCAGTGCTGTGAAGACCCCAGTTCTGGTATAAAAGAACAGGTTTCAAAGAAAAGTGGTTTAGATCCTCTGGAGTCATTAGACTCGTTCACGCCTGAACAAGGATCACTTATGATCGCTTCACCCAAGACACCTGCCAATAAAAGACATAACAGCAGGTTTCTTTTGGGGGGAAACACACCAAAATCATCAACAGTGCTTCAAGCGCAGGTCTATACACAAGATCCCAGAAATAAGAAACAGCTAAAGGCAGAGAAAATGCTGGAACGTTCCTTTAAGAACATTAATTTTGGCTCCTGGCTGAACTATTCACACGAGAACGGTTGAACCCCTTCACATTACAAGGACAAGGACGAGTTGCTTGTAAACATACGGGACACATAAAGGACATTTCACAGAACTATAACGTATCAGACTCTGTCACAGACCCCAAGGCAATGGGGGGGGGGCAACACATGGAAACAGACCTGCCGGTCTGAAATGAAACGTTTCTGTAACCTACTGCATAATGGGAGAACCTAAGTTATGAACACTGAATATTCGATATGCATACATACATACATACATATACTATTTACACACATACAGGGATATCCTTCACTAGAAGTTTAGTACATAGATCTGTACAACAGCCTCGAAAGGGAGGGTGTTGAGCAAAACACCGTCTTGCCTATACAGTAAATACTATGTTTTATAGTACAAGTTCAAAACGAAAAAAAAAAGGAAACAATGTTGCGTGTGCCCGGAAAGGCCACAAAGTGCATATATATATATATATATATATACGATCAGAAGCCACTGTTTGGGATGAACTCGTCAGGAAGGCGACTGTTTAATCTCTTCCTCTATATGGGCTGCCACAACATGTTCATGACCACCGTTGACTGACACGGGTTAGTACAGAAAGATCCAACCTACGGTGCTCCCGCCGCCTGCCTCGACTCCAGTAGTGGCGTTCCCACCTGTGGACTCATGAAGTGGTGAAAGGCCGGCGGTCGAGGCTCCCCTGCTGTTTTACCCGGGCTGTACTAGACCGATATATCAGGAGACGGGTCTGATCATTACGAACACTCGAAACAGAAAAAAAAAAAAGAAAAAAGAAAAACACACTTCAGTTTGAAGTACGTGAAGGAACACAGATCAGATCATTTTGACCATGAATGAAAATAAACTCCAGCAAAATGGACTCGTGTGCGTGGAGAGCCACCTGTCCTCAGTGCGGGACGCTGCCCTCTAGAGGGGAATGTTTGAAATAACAGGAGAGATGATTGACGCTCCGGGACGTGCCACGTGAAACTCACTCTTTTCTCTGAAAGAAGTTAAATGAACTGCTAGCAGCAAGAAACGAAACTCTCATTGATAATGGACTGAGTTGGTGTTCTAATCGATTTCAGTTGATGGTTTTTTTTCAAGCATTCCCCCCTTGACAATCCTTTAGCAAAGGACTTCTTCACATTAAAGACTCAAAAGAGAAACAGATTTCTCACTTTCCTTTCCTCTCTCACCTTCCTCTTTAAAAACAAATCTCTCTAGCTTCAGAGCCAGCACTACCCTTTACCAACCGCACCCTCCACCCTCTCATATTGCCCACAGTGCCTTCTGGAGGCCTGGGGGACAAACGGTGCTTTTCCCGCCTCTCTCCTCGTCCTTTGGTCTCGCAATGCGACAATCTCTGTCGTGTCCTTTCTCCGTCTATCTCCACCTCTCCTCTCTCTCCTTGCCTCCCCCTCCGTGGCTGGAAATCCACGTTTAACCGTTGAGCAGGTAGACCACCAGCTCATAGGTGCACATCATGATGGCGGTGTTGGGGATCTGCCGGACCAGGTGTGTGGTCAGGCCGCGGTACAGGGCCCTGTAGCCCTCCTCTCTGAACACGACGCTCAGGGTCTGGAAGAAGGAGCGGTACTTGCTGCCCTCCTCTCGTAGCCTGGTGCGGATCACCTCTGCAAGAGACCATGTGGAGAGCGGGTTAGTTTCTGAGGCAGAACAAGGCCTGCATACAATTTGCAGTTGATCAACAGAGACATTTCAAGCATCAAAAAGTTGCTTCTTTAGCTCAGCACTGCAGCTGTGAGGCTAAGGTTGCTAAAAAAAAATGCTGGAATTCAATACTCAACCAAAACGAACGAACCAGTTCTGTAAAAAAAAAAACACATCACCAAAACTTTCTCTGCCTGTTCAGACAGCATCTAGCTGTTCAATGACATGGAACAAACTTTCATTTCATGTTTTTTTTTTCATGGTTATCTTGCACATGAAACTCCATGGTCTTAGCTTTCAAACGAGAGCAACCACAGCCTACTGTCACAAAGCAACACAGGATGCAATGAACGATCTTTTAAGTGTTTGTGTCCAAGTCTCTGAATTCAGCAGTGTCTTATATCCTCCTGGCCTTTTGGGCTGAAAACACATCTAGGCCATAGCCACAGGCCTTGTGAACTCATCTTCAAAATTCGAGCTCAAAAGAATAAAATATATACATTACAACTGTTTCAATCAAGGCAGACACACAGACACCCTCGGTTGAACCGCAAGAGCCTCAGCTATTGGCTAGAACACGAAAAACTTTTCAGCTTATTTTGGTTCCAGATCTGGAACTTGGTCCACTTGTGGACGGTCAACAGGCTTTTCATGTGACGGCTATAAAAGCCATAACTTCTAAACAGGCCACATTTTAACCAATATACTCAAACCAAGACCTAAAAGGTAATTGTGCATAATTGTACATGCTCTGAACCTAACATGAGGCACCTAAACTTTTGCATATGACTGTATGTAATACACCTCGTTCTCTTTTCACGTTTCTGGTGCGAAACTATAGAAGCAAACTTCAGACTTTGCTGATATTTGGGTCAAAGGTAAATGGGAAAGACAGGAATAGCAGCGACAGTCAGCAGAAATGCAGCACAGCTAGAAGAAACCATGGCTCACCGTGTGGATACGCGATGGACGTGGCGCAGGTTTTGGACGTGGCAGCAGCTAACATCATTCCAACAAAGTCGGAAGCGTCCTTCACCGATTCGTCCTCATCGTCCATGTTGGCGTTGGCTTTGGACTCCTGGAGCTTTCGCTTGATGCTCTCATAGATCACAAAGTGGATGACAGTCTCTGAGATGCCTGCGTAGGAGGCAGACATGCCTCTATAAAAGCCCCGCAGTCCGTCTGCCTGATAGACCCGCCGCACGCACTCAAACGCACTCATTCGCCTCTCGCCGCGGTTTCTGGGGACAAGAGGACACACATTACATTCATTTAGCAGGTTCTGGTCGGATTAAAACAATTTTACATTCAAGTAAGTTAGCCAATACATGTCCACTCACATGTACTTTAACCAAAGATGTTTTTCCAGGATATTTCACAGATTTATAGTCATGTACTTTGCTTTAATGCATGTTCACTGCTGGACTAGATCAGTGGAGAGATGGGAGCGGTGCTCTGTACATCCATATTATAATAACGGGTGATTTTAATGAGCCATATGAAAACTGAGATTTTCTGGCTAACAGAGACACTCTGTTTGGTAAATATTAGTTGAGTGCAAGGCTTACTGTATGCACAAACACAAACATGGTGAAGCTTTAGGTTGGAACTCCACTTCAGTAAAACTGTTTTGTTCAGACGAACTACCGTCTGATTCATCTTCAGTTGCTTCAGTATGTATAGTTTAAGTCCGGCCAGGCTTCTCACTATCAAAACTGGATCGTCAACAACTCTACAGCTCATCAACAGCAACACGATTCTCTCTGGGGTAAAGGTGAACCTGCTCTGCCGAGTCACCAAACACTCCACACCCCTATAAACACAGCTCCGCTTACCTGGCATCCAGCTGCAGCCGGGTCTTTATGAGCCAGATGGGATTGGTGGCCGTGATCGCAGTGAACCCTGGGAAAAAGCGACAGCAGGGTCAGATGAGAGAGTGACACGGGCGAGCTGCAGTCACTCAGCACAGGCAAGAACACTGAGCAGACTTATACACCTCAAAAAAAAACAAAAAAACGCAAACACAAACTCGCCTACGGTCATTTCACACTCCAGAGAAGCGCTGTGCACTTCTGTAAGACGTGTTTATGGCCTGGTCAGGTTTTTCCAGCGAAAGATAAAAGCTTATATTGGTGTATTTCCTGGCTACGGCCGAACAGGACTGGGCGGCGTTGTCGGCAATCAGATATGCCAACGAAGCCCAAACAAAACTGCTCTTAAAGCCACAAACACATCTTAGAGTAGTGGGCCACAAAAAGCTAAAAGCGCTAACCAATACCAGCTAAACTGTCATTTATTCCTTTAATCCTGCATAAAATATTACCTTAGATTGCCCTAAGATTGTCTGACAGAAACAAGAGTTTAATGAGTTATTTACAGTTGGGTCACATAATGGCATGACTGATTTTATTAGTGATTTTATTCCATTTTTCCCCCACAGTGGCATTCCCAAATGTCGTATGAGGATTAAAATGAGACATTAGTAACAAATGTTGTCACTGTAAAGATTTTTTGGGTCTGCATGGTGGGTCTATATGATGAACACACACTGAGTTGTCGGTTTAATGCACTTCATACGTCATGTGGCATGAGTTAGGCAGAGTATTCTAGAAAAAGGCAAAACGACTTTTTTTTGCAGCAACAACAGTTGTAAAAAGTGCTAGATAAATTTAACTGAACTGGATTGGTGCACTGGTTCCCTTTTTAAAGGATTCATCTGGATGTAGTTTGTAAAGCTGAACAGGTAAACAGTTAAGGGGATTTTCCAAAGCACCAATCGTTTCTCCGAAGTGTTTTATATGGAGATGGCAGGTACCCTCCTTTAAAAACAGCCAAGTACCTGCAGCACCAAAAAACTACTTCACCATCTAGAACAGCTGCCCCAACCATTTTTTCGTAAAAACGATGTTTTCACGGACCGGTATAAATTTAACCACAAAAACAAAGTGCGTAAAAATACGAAGAAGCTCCTCCAAGGACATTGGGGTTTGTTTTTTTTTTTACTCATTTTGCTCACTTTAATTTCATTTTAAACTCAGTTTAATGCGTGTGACTGACTCCACGACTCCTGATCCGCATAAAACTGGGGGGTTACTGTATTTGTATTTGTTATTCTCTCTTTCTGTGCGGCCCGGTGGTTGGGGGACCTCTGATCTAGAAGACCGAGCCGGGGTGTGAGAACCACAGTTTTCTTAGTAACACCAACATTGTCTCAGTGTAATTACTAATTCACTGCCTCTGGCGTTCTCACAACAGGTTTGTTCTTGTCGTTTTTCCCTCCTCTTGATGAAAGAAGGAGTTCTTAGTGACGAGTGGAAAAGTGTGTTAAACGTTGGTCAATCCCAGCGTGTCAGAACATATTGCTGCATTACATACCACTAACTTCAGGGACAGCAGGGAAACCGCAGCTCTTGTAAAACTGAGTACAAGATGTTTCATCTGTACAAATTACCCCAATGTCTATGTGATGGCGTTTTTCTTATTCAGACGGTCACAGTTGTTTACACTGCTGTACGTGTGAAGCTACGCCAGGGCTGGAGTATAAGATCATGGATCAGACCGCAGGATGATTTAAACTGTATAAAACCTAATAAACAGGCAACTCAGTGTACGATC
>JBBPDB010000011.1:6346632-6357506 GCA_037974465.1 Brachypetersius altus
TGTGTGTGTGTGTGTGTGTGTGTGTGTGTGTGTGTGTGTGTGTGTGTTTTAAATAAATATATGAGGTTTTGATTTGGCTGTATGTAACAGTGTTATTAAACTGTCTGGTGGTGTAAAACTAGATGTGACTGCTGCTGTTTTACGAGAGAAGTCCCAGTGCGCCCCCTACCGCCCGCCTAAATATTACACCACATTTCTCCGCTGTTTTTCTCGGTATTGATACGAAGTGAATACTGAACCACGTTTAAAGCTCCATGTGGTCGTTCTGTCCTTTATTAACACGATCAGGCTTTTTATCATCAAAACCAAACCGACTGCGAGGCTGCAGGCTCTTTCTGAAGAGAGAGGCAGATCCAGTATTGTTTTCGTTTGAAGCTGCTTCCTCTCCTCCTGCTCTACCCACGCTTAACGACCCTCGGCTGTCAATCAAGCATTGATGCCACGCCCACTGCTCGGTCCTTTCCATCACAGGAGATCATCAATAGTGGCAGATGCTTCCACAGTGCCTTGATTCCACTGATATACCTTCTGTCCAGCGATTGAACAGTAACCGTCTCTGGTCCACCTGAGAAGCTTCTGGAAGCCTTGGAATGGGCCATTTGGGACCATGCTGGCAGTGCAACGCCAGAACATCCAGGCATCCTCTGCCAAAATAAGGAAAAATACAAATATACCAGAGTTTATGGGTGTTATAGTGCCTTAAAATCGAAAACCCCAATAGCCACAAAGCAATAGCGAGATCTAATTATGCAATGATGGTACAAATTCCAAGAGCAGGCCAAAGTAAATAGTGTTGTTTTTTTTTTTGTTTGCTGCATCGTTTCTCGGAGCTGGAACACAGCGCTGGAACGTCAATACTTCAGCTGTGAAGTGTTCACACCGAACAAGACCCGGAATATCAATGAGAAATCAAAAACGGTGGCTTAAAACAGTGTCTTAAAGGAGAATACGGCAGATTTTTCCAGCACTTCTGTGTAATTCAGTGGTTCAGATGGACACAAGGCTGTTCGGGGTGGAATATAGGAGCCAGGATTGTTCACAGCGGTGGTGATGGGAACCAGACGCCTGAAAGATTGGAGAAAGTTATTACATGAAGTGGTTATGACTACACAGGCTGCAATCAGAGACACGGCTTTTGTGATAGCTCTGAGAAGGGTTTGGCCTAGAACAGAAGACCATGGCGGAGGGGTACATGGGGCCGGGTGCTGTGAGGCAAAATAATCCCAGAAGCAAACCTTTGTTTTGCCAATGAGACTCTGTAGTTGAGATGGTCAACTAAATAAACAAATAAATGTCTGCATAAATTTGAGCCCTGGTTCCATCCACCACCACTGCAAAGACTGAGTTTTGCGTTTCTCTGCTATGAACCATTTCACATTAAAATTGTCTGACTGGCTGTTTTCCCTTTAAATGTATGAGCGTATACTAGATTTATAAACGTACCTCAGTTGTGAGTGAAGGCCTCCACCTTAATTACTATACACAGCAGAGAGTTAAGTAACAGAAAAAGCGAACAGATGGAGCGTTTCACACAAGCTAGCTACTTTTAGCATGCTAGTTTCGTCTGAACGCTGCGGGCGCTTCCTGGCGGCGCATTGTTCTCGGTTTGGACCCCGTTGGGATCTTTAAATTTAATGGCATTAGTCTGAGGAGCAGGTGACGTTTGGGGGTTCGGTCTCCAAGGGCCGCAGTCGTGACGCTTTGTGGCGCCGGCGTTGCCCCGCCACAACCATCTCGCCGGGCATAATGAAGCCGGGCGGAGCATCTGGCGTTCGGAGATGGACGCTCGACATCGATTGTCAATCAGAGCGGCGAGGAGAATGGCGTTTTTATTTTCTCGATGTGCACGAAAGACTGCGCAACCATAAAGGGCCAATTAGCCCTCGAGGAGGCGGCGGTTTGCCTTCGCAGGGCTTCACCAATGGCGTTGAGCCTTCGGCCACCAGCGCCTATTGATCGCCAGCACCAGTGGGCGGGGAGGCACCACGGGCGGCGCTGACATCGGGGGGCACGGCTCTGCCTCGCGCCCGTTTGTCTTTGGTCATTTGTGTCACCCTTGTTTTTGATTGATTACCGTCGGACCATTTTCCATTCTCTTTCCAGATCCTCGGGTCACCTGACTGAATTCCCCATGCACCCCACCACCACTGTTTTGTTCTCCAAGCCCCAGATGGCATCTGCCCACACATCTGTATTGTCCGACCTCCTGACAGAGCGCCAGATAATCCGCAAGGGATACGAAGGCGGCTTATAATTGGTGACAAAATCACTCTCTTCAGGCCCCTCATTTTCTCCCTCTTCTCTGAACTTGGTTTACGCCAAGCCCAACTTTCTAATGCTCATCCAAACCTTCTGCTGCTCCTGACTGTGTGATGGAGGCCCTTGAAATGGAGTGTGCGTGTGTGTGTATGTGTGTGTGTGTGTGTGTGTGTGTGTTGAATACAGGCAGGGAAAATTGAAAGAACCCGCTCAGCAGTCTGGAGCTGTGTAGGTGGATGTGATGAAGGAACAAAGGACGTGATGGAGAGGTTTTGCACGTCGAGCTGCTGCTGGGAGGCAGCTAAAATCTCTCTTAAACGTACAAGCCTGGAAAAAAACGGAACAGCCTTAATCTACAGAACTGAGTGGAAAACAAAAACGGACGTTATCTCTGTTTAATGTGGTTTGAAGATCTCGATTTCGGTAGGAGATTGCAGCTTGTTTGTAATTCAGTCTAACAGCTTAGAGGCTTAGCTGGAACTTCCGAGAGCAGTTGTTCTTCCAGGAACACGCTGCAGCTTAAGCAGAGGAATGAGTCATGGACCATAAGTCTGATTCTTTGCCCAAATGTTATGATTGCGAAGACTTCAACACCTAATGGTGCATTTACATCGGTCTGGCACGCCAGTGCATGTCAGCACATCCCCCGTCCTCAGTTTGCAGTGTGTGGGAGTCTGGAAAGCCGTTCCCTGCCTCATTCAGTTACGAATAAGTGGTTGTGTTAATATTTAAAAGATAACTTTTATTCCTTCTACTGTTATTTGTGTGGAAAAGACATGGTTGGTGCATGCAGGCAGCATAGGCATCGTAAGATATTTATATCCAACCAGATGGTGTCTTGCTGAAATTTTGGAGGGACTGCAGCTGATCGAATCAAGAAGATCTCACTACCGCTCTGCTCTGCTGGTGAAGAAACACAGTCTCTCTAGGATCACTCAATAGTGCATTGGTCAGTCCTTATAGTGAAGAAGGGTTGGGTCCGAGAGGATAGGGAAACTCTCGCAACGCACCAATCAGCCACAACACTGACCATCTCCATACAATACATGTTGAAAGTATAAAAATGGTAAAGCTTAAGGATCTGAGCAAGCTTTACAAATTGTGATGTTATGATGACTGGATCAGAGCGTTTTCAAAACACTAGGGGTGTGTCCAAAATCACAAACTTGCGTGAGTGCACTGGACTGTAGTGTGTAATGCACACTGAGCTCTTCCCTCTGTAGTGCGCACAGCTGTTGGTCAGTGCTGTCCTAAATGGAACACTAACGTTTAGCTCTTAGCGGAAGTGACGGACGAACTTTGCTCGCGATTCTCCAGCCGCCAAAATATCTGCCGCTTTTACCACAGTGTATATCAGTAAAATAACTTTATTAACGTTACTCACATTTATACGAACCATCTGCTTCCGCATGGGCTTGAATTTCACTGTTCACTGGCCGCCGTTATTCAACTCGAAAACACATTGAAAGCCCTGCCCCCTCCACTACGTGGTCAAAATGGTGCCTGTTTAGTGCATAGTGTCCATTCGTTCCACACTGCGCTTTCAGGTCGATTTCAGTGCAGCATCCGGGTTCTTTCAGAGTTTAAGGTTAGTTTTCAATGTGAGTGTGTGATTTCACACTGATGGTCTCACACTGATGGTCTCATGGGGCAGTGCTGGACTGACCGTCGGGCTTACCGGGCAATTGGGTTGATGGTAAATTTGGGCCGGTCAGGAAAATTTGGCCCGGCACGGTATCCCATTAGCAACCCCCTCCCCCTGGAAAAATGACAGTGAGAGGGTCCCCGGTGGGCCCCGGTCAGCACAACCCCCCCCCTCGAAAGAATGATATCAAGAGAGTCACTGGTGCGTATACCTGTTAGCCACCCCCCCTGGTGTGTGCCAGTCTTAAAATTTCCAGTAAGATTTTTTGTTGCTGTCCATACTTACATACTAATGTACTAAAAATACATTTAAAAAATTGAATTGAATTGAATTGAAAGAGCTGATGTAGCACAAACTACTGAAAACATTCATGCTGCTATGACAGACATACCTGCAGACTGTCCACCACTGAATGTGCCTACGGTGGGGACGTACTGTAGGTTTCAGGACTGAACCATGAAGCAATGGAAGAAGGTGGTCTGGTCTGATGGATCATGCTTCCTTTTGAACAAGCAGGTGTATGGGAATCACTTACCTGTGGAAGGAGTGGCACCAGGATACATTATGAAAAGACAACATGCTGTGAGATGCTCTGGACAGTGATCTGCAGGGAAACTTTGGGTCCTGCATTCACGACTAAGTCAGTTTGATACGTACCACCTACCTAAGCATTGTTGGAGACCAAGTTCATCCCTTCATGGAGATGCTGTTCCTTAATGACAGTTCCTCTTTCAGCAGGATGATGTCCCCACACTGCAAATACTGTTCAGGAACCGTTTTAGGAACATCACAAAGAGTTCAAGGTGCCACCACATTCCATGGATATTAATTTGATTGAGCTTCAGTGGGATGTGCTGGACAAACTAGTCACCTATGGAGGTCCAGCTCACATTTTACAAGACCTGCTGGTGCAGAAACCACGGCCACCTCACAGACAAAATTGTGAGGTGGGCCTCCATAGACTGGACTTGTTTGTCCAGCACCTTCAGAGGTTTTGTGACGGAGGATCTTCACAATTTTAAGCAATTGGGTTCAATGTTGTGGATGAAGTGTTTCCTCCACGCTCCACTGGAACGTCTGAATGCGGAACAAATGTTTGACGTCTTGAGCTTCAGACTTCCGGCTCCTGATTGGACAGAGTGGCAGTATTCATTAGCATAAATTTCTGCTCTGCTTAACTTTTCACCACACTTCAAGTTTGATGCACCCGGCCCTTCGTGCTCTACATGGCTGCGGCTGAATGGACAGAAGACGTTTCTACGCTGGACCGACAAAAAACGGAGCACAGTGCTTTCCCCAAGAGCAAGACTTGGCTAATCAAACCCAAAGCTATTCAGCTTGCATTGTCTATGCACATCTCTGCAGCCCTGTGTGAAAGAGAAATCAATGGACAGCGTGGGAGCCTGTAATCACCATCAAAAAAGAAGCTCTGGAGAAGAAGCTTCTTTCTTCTTGGCCATGAGATCCTTCCCAATCAATGAAAAAGAGACAGTTTTTTTTCAGTAGGGTTATGATGGCAGACCTAAACTTGCAAATTTCTCCTGCAAATTTATGAGGAACCACCAACCAAAAGTCCTCAAAGACATTGTATATGTAACTCTAATGTCAGCATGCAAACCACCAGCATGGCCATTTCAAATGACGAAAATGGAGAATAAAACATTTTTCTTCATTTCTGTGTGAACTTTTTGGCTGTAAAAGCTACCTTACACAAACCAATTACACTGTTATGCTGTCTAAGATATTTTTTAGATAGGTTTGAGGTAGGAGGTGTCCATGAAGTTCCATGAATCCATTTTCTAAGCTGCATATCCTAATCAAGGTCATAAAAAATCCAGACTAATCACTGATCCATCGCAGGGTAACCTCATAGACAAACACAGTCACAGTGTTTTTTAAATATACATGTAAATTATGTAAAATATACACAATCTTATATACAATACTGTGAAGAGTCTTAGGCATCTAAGAAAATTATATCTGAAAGCTGTTTACTGCTGGGCAGTAGGATTGAGTTAGTATTTAAACACTAATAAATACAAATAATGCAGTAATTTTATTAGAATCATGTTTGTTTGTATGTAAACTGCTTTAGTTTGGAAACTTCAAACACGTAAAATTGTCTAAATCGTTTTCATCAGTGGTATGTAGGAGGATCTGAAGGCGGGTCTTCAGACACTGGATGGAAAACCTTCAAATTAACCAAAAACATAATAAGGAATTGCAGAACCAACCAATCCCGTTCTGATTTATAACAGCACGGACCAATTTTGGGATGGAAAACATCAGTCTAGGCCTTCTGGAGGTTCTAGATACGTCACTGACTGTGAATATGAGGCCTGCACTGCAAAAACTCCTGATCTAACCAAGACTTGCAGTCTTATTTCCAACCTAAAAGTCTTGTTTTGTGAATAATATACTATATTAGAGCAGATTTTTTTATCATGCAGTATAGAACTAGCTTCATCACTAACACAGTACCTGCAGGAAAAACTAAACACAGATCTGAGATCAGCATGAAAATCACAACAGAACCCACCAAAACTCATTTTCGCCTGTTGACTCGTGTAAAAGAAAATCTTTTTTAATCTGTCTTTCTGTACGGCCTGGTACTTAAATGAGCAATGCTGGTCCAAGGCTCTGCGTTTGGGGACCTCTGGTCTAGGCCCAGAAAGTCCACAGTAGCGTCCGCTCTTGTCCTGTGCAAATCTCAGACAGCAAACGTCTCAGGGTGGTGTCGAGTGAGAGCCACGGCACATGGCTTCTCCTGGATAATTGCCTCTGTCTTTAAAGTCCGGGTGGGCTGTAAATAACAGCCAGGCGCTAGTCCTGGCACCTCAGCTGCGGCCGGGCCGCTGTTTGGTGACGCTACAGAGGCTCTGTAATGATGCAGAGGCTCCCACAAGCCTGCGAAAGCAAGCAGAGTCATTAGAATGGGGAAGACATCACAGCCCGTCCCACAGCTCCACAGCAGCTGTCACGACTCTCCTCTCCTCGACTGAGTGCCGACTCAGGCGGCTGGAGAGGGGGAGCCGAGCGCCACTGCGGAACATTATGATCTCCTGCCTTTTACAGTGACCTGACGTAACCCGGGACTCTGCAGCCGCATGGTTTCCTCAGTGGAAACAAACTGATATCTGGGGGTCGAGTGCGCTGAGCTTCTGAGCTTCTGATCTTCTGAGGTTCTCCGGTGAGAGCTGCCGTGTAAACAGAGGCGAATGGCAGCAGGTGCTGGCAGTAAGGCGAAGAGACGAGGCGACATTTTGTTGTTTCGTTTGTTCAGTCGTTCCTGTGCCAATTGAGCTCATGCGCAAAACCAACAAAGGCACATGTGGTTGTGAGACGGAGGGGAACCCTCAGGGCCTTCAAAGAGTTCTGTTTGATTTCTGGCAACGAAATGGTACCTGTGATTTTGCACAGTAGAATAATGCTTGAATGTAAACTGCAAGTATTTTTGTTCATTATTAAGTTTAGTTTAGAAACTAATGATTTTGGATCATGTTTGTGTGTAAACTGCAGGTATTCCTGTTCATTAAGATGTATATATTAGAAACTGTAGGGGTAGTTTTATTAGAATCATGTTTGTTTGTATGTAAACTGCTTTAGTTTGGAAACTTCAAACACGTAAAATTGTCTAAATCGTTTTCATCAGTGGTATGTAGGAGGATCTGAAGGCGGGTCTTCAGACACTGGATGGAAAACCTTCAAATTAACCAAAAACATAATAAGGAATTGCAGAACCAACCAATCCCGTTCTGATTTATAACAGCACGGACCAATTTTGGGATGGAAAACATCAGTCTAGGCCTTCTGGAGGTTCTAGATACGTCACTGACTGTGAATATGAGGCCTGCACTGCAAAAACTTCTGATCGAACCAAGACTTGCAGTCTTATTTCCAGCCTAAAAGTCTTGTTTTGAGAATAATACACTATATTAGAGCAGATTTTTTAAGATTATTAAGATTGTTTTAAGATATTTTTCCAAGAAATCTGACCAAGTGTAAATATCTTACTGCATAGACAAATAATTTTCACTTGTTTCTAGTCTAAAGATTTCTTGAAATAGGAAAAAATATCTTAAAACAATCTTAAAATACTATAAAAGAGCAAAAAATCTGCTTTTATATAGTATATTAATGTAAAAACAAGATCAAGAAGACTTTTAAGCTGGAAATCAATCTGCAAGTCTTGGTTAGATCAGGAGCTTTTGCAGTGGGTTTGTGTCAGATGGTAAGCAGCAGTAGCTCCAGGCCAGAAAAACATTCTATAAATGCTACATACAAGTTCAAATATGTGTTTATATCTGGGTTACACGCTTCAAATAAAACACAGAATGTTACAAGCTTTAGATGTTTAATCTAGAACGGCCAAGACATGCTTGTGTGCTAGCTGCTTAATTTAGGGGAGTCTAGCACAAATGAGTGCGATCATAGAGTATTTTGTTCATGTTTTTTATATTTATGGCCTGAATTGGAGGCCTAGCTCTAATAGTCATGGTTTGCCACTGCATAGGAAGACAGACATATGCCCTCACACACACACTCACACACAGGCTGTAGTGCAGCACTTATGGAAAAGCAGCCAGGTAGCTGGCTGTGCGCTGCCAAAGCGCTAATAAATCATCAGCCGAGGGGAGCGCTGAGGTCTGGAGACGGCACTTGACTGGATCTTGGAGCGTCAGAACCCTGGTTAGATATGTAAATATCGCCGGGAGGCGTAAAGAATTCCGCACACATCGCCTCACCTCCATCTGTTCCTCTTGGCATATTGATCTCTCAGGCAGGCCCCGCGACACGGAGAGCGCGTGGCTTTCCAACACGCCGGGCCAGGCTGCCAGAAATCACAACCGCCACGTCCTGAGAAACCTTCCATGTTCTGTTCTATCAGCTCCCACAACTTTATTAAGGGCCTTGTCTGGAGAATCTCAGGGAAAACAATTACATAAAAACCCTAAAATGTATGTTTTATCTCAACGGAGCAGTTTCAGTTATTGATTTTAAGCCTGAGAGAGAGAGAGAGAGAGAGAGAGAGAGAGAAAGAGAGAGAGAGAATTAGAAAGAAAATGTGAAAAAGAGAGTGTATCTGAGAGAGAGAAAGAGAGATGGAGAAGAAGAGAGAGCGAGAGCAAGGTGAGAGAGAGAGAGAAACAGTGAGAGTAAGTAAGAGAGACAGAGAGAAAAAGAAAGAGAGAGAGAGAGAAAGATAGAGAGAGAGAGAGAGAGAGAGAGACAGAAAGAGAGAGAGAGTGTTTGGCTGGGCTCGCTCACCTGCTCCCTCTGAATGAATGAGAAATCCATAAAGTGCCTGAACCGCTTTAATTAAGAAACGCAGAGAGGGGCAGCGATCACTACAGACGCTCTAAACCTGCCAACAACACGCCTTTAATCACTGCATGTGTAAAGTGAGCCATGCTTAAGGTAATAACAGAATGATGACACACTTATTACCTCACACATGTGGTTTTGGTGCAAAGGGCGAGGCTGTTATCATGCCAGTGATCGGTCTGGTGCTACATTCAAAGGTTTGGGGTTTTTTTTTTGAGGGAAGAACGGCTTTGTCATGTACACAGCCATACAAGTACAGTGTGTAGTGAAATGAACCTGTAAGACTGTGCAACAAAGTAATCAAATAATTAAATTAAAGAGAAATTTGGAAATGCTGAATGAAGGTAATAAGACAAACAGAAAAATATATTCCAACAAAAAAATTACAAACATTACACACAGAAGCAAGATCAGTACAGTGTTCAAAATTTAGAGACATAAGTGATGAACAACAGGTGAGATACAGGTGAGATAAAGATGAGATACAGGTAAGAAACAGGTATAATACAAGTGAGTTACACATGAGATAAAGGCGAGGTAAATCTCAGATAAAGGTGAGTTACAGATGAGAAATAGATGAGATACAACTGAGATAAAGGTGAGCTAGAGGTGAGATATAGATACGGGGAGATAAAAGCGAGCTACACATGAGATAAAAGTGAAATAAAGGCGAGATAAAGCTGATATACAGGTGAGCAATAGGTGATACACAAGTTACAGGTGAAGTACATGTGAGATACAGGTGAGATAAAGGTGAGATTCAGGTGAGATACAGATGAGATACACTGACTTAAAAGAATTAAAGGAATTGTTTGCTTCAGTTTTGCACTGGACCTACACTGCCAAAGGCCCTCACACACAACACGAAAACATTCCAAATCGCACCAAAGCTATGCGTTCTGGGCGGGACCTTTTTGGGGGAAATTAGTGTCATGTTGTTTGTACGAATGACCATAATTTCTTTGGGGCGGTTTCCCGGATGAGGATTAATTCCAGTCCTCCATCCAGAATGCTGTGCAGTCCATGGCTAGGCTTGAAGGAATCATTCTAATCTATTTCCCAGGTTTGCCACTCAGCTCAGATGAAGTCGATCAGCAATGACTGAATTTTGTTTCTTTAGTTAGAACTAGAGCCGCCAGAGTAGTATTACTAACACTAGGAGTGAATAGTCACACAAATCCGTATAAACTGCTGATGGAGTTTCACAAATACAAGCAACGGCTGGAGGAACCGAGGAGAAATCTGGAACCGAACCTGTGTTCTCCTCACCAGCTCACACAGCTACTTTTACTAATGAAACAAATACTGAAACATTTTACTGCATTTTACTCGCATCCGTCCCAGAAGCACGAGAAATGCTAAACTGACATCATACAGCAAAACAGCTCCTTATATGGAAGTTCCGCCGGTGTGTGTCGGTGCTGGAGGTGTCAAAAATCATGCTGAGCTTTGTTTGCTCTTCCTGTGTCATGTAGAACCAAAGTTACTGTCATTTAAAAACCACTGGGGTTTTAAAACGGCATCACACGCAAATTAACATAAAGAATACTCTGAGTTCTGAGGGTAATCGCCGGTTCTAGACTGTTTTACACCGGTTATATTTACTGAAATCAGAGTTTACTGATACACTCTGAGTTCTGAGAGT
>JBBPDB010000011.1:6464589-6477245 GCA_037974465.1 Brachypetersius altus
ATACATGAGGAGCACCAAATGCAAGATGTTCCTCTGCAGAACCAAAAAGAAAACCAGGACTATCACAGCTAAACTATATAGAGGATGTTCTAGGACTTATAATTCACCGCTGAACTAAAATACAGGTTTTGTTGTCCTTGCAAGCAACAAGCAACAGAGGAGTGATATAGAATATCATTGGTTTGATCAAACTGAATGTGTCCTTGGGTTAATATCACGTTTTTTATTTTTGAAATTTAGTTCTATTTTTACACAAACCGTCCTGTTGTCCTCTACAGTGGACATGCTGGGAAATTAAAAAAAAAAAAAAAAACATTCAAAGAAATTTAAATTGTATGGTGTTTTTACACCACAAAAAAAGAAATTCTAAGACACTTTTTTTCTTCAGTTCTCAAGAGGATATATATGTGTCTGCACAGGAGGTAAAACTTCATGCAACAATACAAGAGCGCAAAATTAAAAGTTACTGCCGTCACCCTGAAGTCGCAAGTGGTGTTTTGATAAAAAAAAAATTTAAGCATTTTTGTCTGAGAAAAAAGAATAAATTAAAAATACTGTCTGTTGAAAAGCTGTCTAAACTTAGCTTACCCTCTACCATAAAGATCCATTATAATACTGTAAAAGACACATTTAACAAACACTTGGAAAGTGCAGGGGATGTCTAAAACACCTGTGGAACAGGGCTGGCCTGTGTGACTCTGTATCATTAGTGATAAATCACATTATACAGAGTCCCAG
Source organism: Brachypetersius altus (assembly GCA_037974465.1). Classification (NCBI taxonomy): domain Eukaryota; kingdom Metazoa; phylum Chordata; class Actinopteri; order Characiformes; family Alestidae; genus Brachypetersius; species Brachypetersius altus. The sequence goes on from JBBPDB010000011.1 coordinate 6,465,328, forward strand.
TGTGATGCCTGAGCATATAATGGATTGTACTTTTAAAGATTCAGCGCACCGCAGGGTGTGAAATCAATAAATTATAAGAATAAAATATTCACTTCTTCATATTTTTAGAGAACTGTTTACCCATGAGTGTTTCATCCGTTCCAAATAATCAAATGTAACTAGTGACCTAATGTAAAAAAAATCTTAAAATATTATAGTTCTGCCACATCACCCACACATACGGTGCCATTAGATGACTTTGCGGTTCTGTAAAAAGTTACAGTACTAAATAAACAAATGGCTCTTCTAACAAGCCACACAAAACTATACAAGCTCGCAGGCTAACAAAGGCTGCGTTACAATAATGTACAACACAAAGAGGACGGCTTTGTGGCAATGGACTGGATTATGTTTTTAATATGGCTGTTTTTTAAAGGCTGTGTTTTTATCATGTGCAGTTTTCTTATCTGGTGCTGAATCATTTCATTATGTGTAAAATATTATTATGATGTGCAACAGTCTTACCATGTGAAATATCCCTAATTATTTCAATATTACTGATCTACTACTGTCCTCTATTACAGCAGTAACAGACTCCTCTCCACTATTAGCGTTACAGTGATTCACTGAACTGTAAGTAATTATCTGTAGTATTTATACCCAGTATTAGTGTTTATTTCCTATCATTAAAGTTTTCTGATTGTGAGATTTGAAAAAAGCAGACTCTGCAAAACATGTGCTACACACTTGTATCTCCAAAGAACACAGTTGTACAAAATACAAATTAAAGGTTTAAGCACCCACTGAAGACTAGTAAAATTTCAGGTTAAATAGGGCTGTCTTCAAATGGCCTGTCTTTGCTAAACAAATGAGGCAATGTCGTTGCATTTGAAATGGGTGTATGAGAACCAGGACGTAAAATAATAGCAGAATTATGTAAACTGAGGTTTAATAGGTAAGACAGACGCATCTTCGCACCTGCACAATCCTCAGCCCACTGTAAACCAGTTTCTAGGCGTGAAACGTGACGTTTTGGCAGGAAGCAGAAATGAAAACGCTAGTTAGATGTATAAATAGGGAGCCAGTTGGGAGGGTAACGTCGGATATCGCAATGTAAACGGATTACAAGCTAAATAGTAGCATGGGGGAGGGGCAGCCCAAGGTTCATTTATAAAGGGCTAGGCTCGGAGTGGGGAAAAAATAACAAGACTGCGTCGAAAAATGTCGAAAAATGATTTCCCACACGAGGAAAAACACATTCAGACACAGAAGGAGCTCCAAAACTACTTTGGCTGCACACGTTCGGACAATCATAAACAAACGCTCCACAGAAAACACCCAGAAACAAGCAAGGATACACTGTAGCATTTTTTGCTTTGAAGACAATTTCCTAGAAACCCACTTCAAAGGGAAAGCGCGAGTTCGCCGTTGCTTAGCAATAATGCGCAGTTCTTTGTCAACCCCCACCCTAAAACACGCAATTATATTCTGTGACATTTCCTCAGTGCAGCAATGCGCCCCCCACCTCCAACCTACCCCCCATATACCCCCCGCCTTTACAGAGAATTTGGAACATAAAGGTGAAGCGCATTGGATCCGATAAAGGAAAGGCAGTGCGCGCAGCCCTCCCCCCACCAAAAAAAAGAAATCATATCCTAGGCCTATAATAAAAAAGGGAGGACTAGCGCACCATAGCGAGAAGCACGCGCTTCCATTGGCTCGTGCACAATTCCTTTCCCTCCACGTGACGCCTGCAATAAACAAATGATACAAATGAAACAGCCGGGCACGTATTTTCACGCACCCCCCCTCCAAATAAATAAACCATAAACACAAAATAACACAACATCCGAACCATCCCGTATCATCCCACGGTCACTGGGGCTCTAACACCAGGTTCTGTTCCAGTGGGAGGCCACCAAGCCTTCAGAGACAAACAACACACAAAAAAAAACAGAAGCCGCTGCGCTCTTTTTTGGAGAAGGGACCCGGATTTTGCGCTCCGGGTGAATTAAACACGGCCCCCCGCCCTCCTCCTCCTCCCGCACCCAGAACGGCCCGGCTCGGCCCGGCTCGGAAGGGTAAGTGAGCTTACCTACACAGTGAATGAGTTTGTGCCTCCACGAGTCAAGTTCCTGCCGAAAGCCGCGCCTCTCGATTGTACATTGCTGCCTTTTGCACAGACTCGCCATTTTCTGTCGGCCCCTCCCGCGGGCGCGCGCCTCCTGCGCGCGGAACTTCCCCGAGCTACGTCATCAGCATTAGCGCGAGCAGGGATGTGGTGGGGGGAGGTGGATGGATGCAACAGCATCCCCCTGAATTATCGTCCCATCCCTGCTTTTAAAGTGTCCGCATCACTACATGGCAGCATCGAGGTACATTTTATTTTTTGGATGCCAGAAACAAACTGGAAGAGAGAGAAGATGCACCAATTCATTACAAGCCTCTTAATTACTGGACCCCTTATTTCCAGTGATGCACAATATTAATGTTTCAGCATAACCATTTACTTTTATGGCATTTATCATATATATATATATATTCCCAACCTCCAGGGGACAGTCTCCCTGGAGCAACTTGGGATTAAGTGGTCTTGCTCAGGGACCCAGTGGTGGTGCTGAAGGTAGGATTCGAACCCATGTACTCTTGGTCCAGAGGCAAGTATCCTACCACTAGGACACCTCTAGGATCCCACCACCACCACACCCACCAACCAGACATTCTGGGCAACACCGTGCTGGATCTATTCATGAAAAAGAGTTCTTAAAACGAAGCCCTCCAAAAGCATTAGCACACTAAGTATGACTGAAAATGTTTTTATAAAATCTCTGTATCAGTTAAAACAGACACAAAATCTTACCTTAGAATAACCATCAATAGTAAACAATACATTTACTAAACAAGATCACACCACATTTATTGCTACAAGAAGACATTCGAATAAAGGAAATAAAGTTTTTAAAATCTACCAAAAATACAGTCTGAGAACAGGAACAGAGAGAACATGCACCACTTAATTACATGCCTCTTTATTACTGGACTCCTCATTTCCAGTGATGGACAATATTAATGCTACAGCTTAACCAGACATTCTGGACAACACCATGCTGGACGCTGGAACGCATATTAGCCTTTTTGTCCAACATCAGTGTCTGAGCTCATAAATTCTCCACAGAATGAATGGAGCACAAATTCCCACAGAAACTCTTGTGGAAAGTCTTCCAAGAAGAGTGGAATCTGTTATAGCTGCATAGGGGGACCAACTCCATATTAAAGTCTATGGATCTGATGTCATTAAAGTCCCTGTTTGTGGAATTATCAGGCGTCCCAATACTTTAGTCCATCTCGTATAAGATAAGAAATAACTTTATTCATCCAGAGGGAAATTCTTTATCAGTGCAACAAGAAAGAATAAAAGAAAAGAAAAAACAACAGAAAGAAAAAAGACAATAAACAATAGTGCAACACAGTGACAGGAACATTAGAGGAACAAATAACAGTGTAACACTGACACTGTATGTAAGATTGTGTAACATTAGATCAGTAGTGTAGAATGACTTATGAAAGTGGCTTAGTGTTACGCAAACTAGAAACTAGGAATAAACAATGGAATAGACAATAAACTAGGAAAATAAACAAAAAAAACTACAGACAATAAACTAGAAACTAGAAAGAACGAAGAAAGTAGAACAAATGAATTTTTAATAATGAATTTCTCAGAACACTATGCTCATATTATAGCTCCACAGACACAGAGACAAGAACAATGCGAAATACACTAAAATATATAAACAAATACTAGGGTATTAATACTATAGAAGAGTAACTTTTTTAATTAAGTGAATTACTTGTAACACTAATAATAGTTTGGAGTCTGTTACTGCTGTTATAGAGATCAGTAGTCGATCAGTAACGCTGATATAAGTAGTGATAGTTTAAAAATAAGGGAAATGAAGCTGCTAGCTGCGATAAAGGTGAATTTTTGAAGTGGTGCCGAAACCCTACACGTTTCAGGAAGCCATTTTAGCTGATAACAGCACCCCTGTGGTCAAATATCAGAGCTTTCGTGCTTCGTCAGGTTTTGGTCCGTGTTCCACGTTTGGAACTGATGCTTCATTAAGACAACACCTTCAGTTCTTCTCCATTCAGATTCAAACACAGTCTGATCACTTTTGTGAGACTTGCTCTGAATCTCAGATTTGGTCTAGAGGAGTGAGAAATCTTTACTTCTTTTAAAATGAGTGAAAAATCACCTTGTAATGAGATCCAAAATGACAGACGGATCAACTAGATTGATTGAACCAGTTGTGTGATTCAACCTTGGTACGTCCTACCTTATCACCTGATATGTGAAAAGTTTATTTTTAGACAAACACATGAACAGTTATAAGCAAAAGCACATTTTGCTAATAACAGCGCCCTCTAGAGTACATTTTTGATTGGTTGTGCTTTGTTTCTGTCTTGTTTGATGCATGAGTTCTCTCTGAGTGAGAATGCAGTAATTCGAGTTTAAAAATCTATAAAATCAGAAAACTTTACAGATCCTGGAGGAAATTGTTTGTGTTAAGACTCAACAGAGACACGAAAAAAGTAAAATATAAAGTCTAAATAATACAAATTAACCTCTGCAGAAAATACTCAATATGAAATATGCTCAAAATACCAGGTATAAATACGATAGATGAATAAATTACAGTTAAATTAATTACTAGCAACACTAAGGAGTCTGTTATTGTATGTAAGACCTCCTGGATATCCCTTGTATGATTTAGAGTGGGTGTTATATGGACTGCCAGCATAATGGTGTTAGAAAATGAGTTTCCAGAGGAAAGAGTTAGGGCCTCTGGATGAAGCTTTGGAGATCAGGCTCCTCTTCAGGACTGGCCTAAGTCTTCCAGGCCCAAGTCCTGATCCTCAGAACATCACTGAAGTTCAGTTTCACCGACCACCAGTTCTTCACAGCACAGCATACGATATCAATGTTATTTATCTGTCAAAGCACTGAAAATTCAATGAAGTGAATCTTTATCTATCTTAACTCACTTTAGGGCCTCAAGCTAGGACTGATGTTTCTTATCCTGTTGTCCACTGTGTACACACATCATGCCAGACCATTCAGGGGAAAGAACCACCATATGTTCTGTTCTATGCACTTTCAACCAATAAAAATGAGTAAATAAGCAATGAAAAGCACAACAAAAAAGGGGTCAACTAAACTATGTACATCCCTACTATGTACATCCCTGCTTTTCACGGGGGTTACATTCCAAGAGCACCCGCATGTAGTGATAAACCGTGTTGTGTTTTGGTAAAAATGCCTTAAAATTCCTATTTTTATTGTGTTAACCCTAAATATGCCCCCAAATCTGCTCCCAGAAAACTTTATTTTAATTTTAAACTTTGCATTACCCTTAAAGAAAATGTAAAGGTAAATCAATAATCAGAATCAGAAACTTTATTGCTTAAAAAAACATTAGCGTTAGCGGTTAGCATTGGAAGCATGCGAAAAAAATGACTCGTACACAAAAGAAACGTTGAAACAACTCCCTCTACCCACATGTTTAGACAAGGCACAGCTTCCTGCTGAAAATTGGGGGTGGGGGGGGTGTAAACTCAACTAAACATATAGCACAAATCAGGCAGATCTTCAAGGAGACCTTCATAAGTTCGAGGAATAGTTAATAAAAATAGCTACTTGTCTGAAAATGTCCAGTTCTAACAATAATAAAATGTGAAAAACAACTGTGACTGCTACAACCTCGCCTGCCCGAGGACCCAAGTTTATTTAGCCACTATGTACAGCGATGAGGATGGTAACAGAGGCAAAAATTGTTGGCGAATTTGAAGGAAACGTTTAATATTTGTTTATAAAAGACTTCAGACCCCCCGTCCGTGCCAACAGATTATGTGGAAGGTTTACAAAAGAACAAAACAAAACAACAGCAAACAATCTTTCCTGTCCAATAACCACACAGGCAAGCACCTGAAGTTTGCTAAACACTCCTACATCCAGAACTGGAACTGTGCTCTATGAAACAAAACCGGAGATTTTTGGCAATAAACAATGTTGTGGGAGCCTGAAAACCCTGTTAGGGTAGATTTCATCATGGATTTTATGAAATTACATCGTAAAATCACTAAAACCAGGACACCACTTGGTCTTCCAGCAGGACAGTATCTTTAAACAGACCAGTTCTTTTCAGAAGAATGAAGCCTCTGCCCATTAGAGGACTGGATGATTTGGAGTTTCTGGAAGAGAAATGCTCTCAAATGCCTTGATCTGTATTCTATAAAATGTTACAGAAGACTCAATGCTGTTTCATTGGGAGGTTGTGCAAAGTGCTACAAGCAGGGGTGCAAACAACTGTGGCACGTTTCTAATAATTGTTTATTAATTATTTGTTGTAATGAGGTGGATTTTTTTAAATTTCAGATCTGTGTGTAGTGTCTCCTGCAGGTACAGTGTTTGTGATGAAGCTAGTTCTATACTGCATGATAGTTGGTATAATGATCATGTAATAATCATATGCTGAGTGTTTTTGAAGAAACAGTGGCAGCTGACTGACACTGATCATTATATATAGAAAAATGTGTTGGGATTTCTGATGATTACATTTTTTTGTGTAATAAGGAGGGAAATGTTGAAGCTCCCAGATGACCTATTAGGTCTCGAATGTATCGTCAAATCCTCGTTGATTACCTGCTAAAATTGGGCGACATGTTTGATACCAGTCCAGGTTTGGATTCTGAAGGATGTCCACTGCGTTATATTTGTTATAATTGTAAGTCCTGCGAGGTGGACCTGGTGCAGCCAGCTCTGCGTAGATCATGCTGTGGAAAGGGAAGCGCTGGTCATGGGAATATCTGAGCACTTTTCCTGCCGTAATTGAGAGTGAGCTCAAGTCGCTTGGCATGGACATTAGACTGGGGAGCTTTTAATGGAGATGAATGCAGTGCCAGCAAGAGAACGGAGGGAAGCCTTGACACTCCCTGCCGTTCCTGCAGTCCACTTTTACACCACCCTCTAAATGTTCGTACACACACACACACACACACACACACTCATGCTACTATATCAAATTCTGCTTCCACGGTCAGCATTCTTTTATTAATCTAATAAAACCTCGCGTGTCCCATGAAATATATTGAACGATACGACTTGTTCTATCACGTCATTTTTTTCCCGTCATCGCCGCTTCCTCTAGCCAAGGTTGATCGGCTCCTTTCAGCTTTGAAATTCCACTCTGTGTGCCTTTGAACTTCCATTAGATCCATATTTGAGACCGTTGCGGAGCTCGCTTTCAAAAAGCTCCCTCTCCATCCATATTTACTGAGCTCCCGACTCACTTTTGAAGGTATCTCACTCTGTTCTCTGCCATACGTCAAGGCCCTGCCATCCCCGGAAAAGTGCAGAGGAGGGCTTTTCCAGCGTTTTGATCTCTGTCTCTGCCCGTCTCTGCCTGTTTCTTTTTGTCTCTCTGTCTTGCCGTTGACCCTATAGAGGCTTTTTGTTGTTATAGTCTGTTTTTCTCTATGTAAGGGAAGATGCTTTCTCAAGCTTGTCAGAGATCACTGAACTGCTAGACCATGCTCAGCTCCGAGTTTACTAATGCGGCAGGTGGAAATAGCAGAGCAAGCCAGTAAACAGTTGAGACTCACAGAGGACAACTGGAGCTTCATTTGCAGGAAATAATTACTGTGATTGCGGAGGTTTTTTTAAATTCCCGTTTGGAATTTGGGCATGGGTCCAACACCAAAAAGCTGATTAATACCCGGCGTGTTGCTCATAAACAGCTTTTTGATTGGCTAAGAGTATTTATCATTAAAAAAGAGTCGAGCGCTGTAACATCACAGCCATGGCAAGCCCAAAATATCAAATGTGGAATAACAAAAGCTAGACACACAGCAGGCTCATAAACACCCTTTAAGACACTAAAGCTCAGGCCAGTTATGAAAATAAAAAGGTGTGTCACTGTTTGTTGTTTTTTTTTTTTTTTTAAGTGTTCATATTGAGCCTGAGTGACTCTAAAGTGTAGTTAAAGTTATCCAGCATGTTTTGTGCTGAATGGAGATTCTCTATCCATAGTATTGTTATCCAGTATTTTGTGTATATAACATTAAGTATTTCGTCTATTCCTGCAGATTTTATGTGACTTTTATTTTAGACTGTATATTATGTTTATACTGTTATTGTCTCTGTGTGTCTGTGCAGTTGTAGTATAAGCAGATCCATGTGGGATCAATAAAGTTTTCTGATTCTGTTTCTGAACTCATAGAACCTCATACTCCACCAACTTGGAATGTCTTGCAGTCATCACATGTGCCTCTAACCAAGTTATACCATAAGGTCAATTACACTTTTCTATGGTTTCTGGTGCTGTATGACTCTCCAGTAATGAATGAAGGCTGTAAACAGCAGTAGCCACCACCTTGGTTTTGTCCATCCAGTTTTATAAAGATGGTGTGGGACAAATCAGACCTACCATTAGCATGATGGTAATTGGTGGGTCATTACTTGTTATCTGCAGTTTTTGGGGTGGAATGTGCAATTTGTCTTAGTGCGTTATTACTGTTTTTAGTGCATTATTACTGTTTTTAGTGCATTATTGCAGCTGTTGGTGCATTATTACTGTTTTTAGTGCATTATTACTGTTTTTAGTGCATTATTGCAGCTTTTGGTGCATTATTACTGTTTTTGTCAATATGTGCAGCTACCAAACAACTAAGGACACTAATGTGTACCTACTTATAGAATCATGGCGCTCATACATATGTACAGTAATCCCTCGGATTCAGTCTAATGCAGATTTTTTTTTTTTCTGAGAACTGAACTGTATTATCGCTATCAGTCCAGCAGTGGCAGTAATACACTGAAAAGTTGTCAAACGCCATAAAAAGAAGAAGAAGAAGAAGCTGTTCTGTTCTATTGTTTGCTGCTCTTACCTTTCTTCTGTCCACTTTCTGTGTCGTAACAATGCATATTTCCCACTGTGGGACTAATAAAGGTTTACCTTATCTTACCTCACCTTATCTTATCTTAGATGAGATTACTCCAGTGCAAAACTGATGAAGTGGGACCTTACTGCATGGAAGCGCTCAGCCCAGCAGATTGTTGACACCCCCCCCCCCCCCCCCTTATTTAAATAGTGTTGGTATTCTGCAGCCAGCCTGCGTACAGAAAGCACAAAGCCTCCCTGTCAGCACCACGCGGCTCAGGTGTCAGAGAACGTCTGAGAGCCAGATATTCTCTATAGAAGGCTGCAAGGATAAAGGGGAAGAAGAAGGCCGAGAAAGAGTTAAGAGTGAAAAGTTAGAATAGCAGAAGACAAAGAGAGATTGAGCGAGGGGAATGGGGAGACTGTAAAGAGGACAGAAAAGAGAGCGACAGAGGGAGAGAGAGAGAGAGGGGGAGAGAGAGACAGAGACAGAGAGTGTGTGAGAGAGAGAGAGAGAGAGAGAGAGTGTACTGAGGTTTGTAACAGTAGGGGTGAGCGCCCCAAGAGAGGAAGCCACAGCAACTGCATGAAAAATGATTCCCGATTGACAGCTTGTTAGAGGGAGAGACTAAATTGATATGCAAATTGAGTCCACAAGTCTGGCGAGAGTGACAAGAGAGAGAGCGAGAGAGAGACAGAGAGAGAGAGAGAGCGAGAGAGAGGGAGAGAGACAGGCAGAGAGACAGACAGAGAGTGAAAGAGAGGAGAGAGAGAGAGAGACACACACACACACACACACAGAGACAGAGAGAGAGATTGAGAGAGAGAGAGTCAGAGAGAGAGAGAAAGAGAGTTAACATGAGTGTGAATTGTTTTTCTTGTCAGGGCTCTAGAACGCTCTGACCAGTCCAGGAGAGCAGAGAACAGAACGTTCCTGCTGGAGCTTCACAAGCAAAAAGAGCATTTATTCTTCACCGAGGACGAGTCGTACCTTGAATAAAACACTTAATAAACACTTTAGGGCCCTGTACTCATAAAGGTTGTGTACAGAAACGCACAAAGACGACTGGAGCCAAATATCACTGGGGTGTGTCGACCTCCACCCGCCAATAACACAAACTGCCAGTTTGCGGAGTAAGTTTGACATTCAGATATCTTCATTTATGAATTGGGTTTCCCAATACTCTCAGAATACTCTCCGGTTCAGAGAAGAGCAGAGAGTTTAGAGAGGGACGTCTCGTCTCCAGATCTTTCTCCCAATGAGCTGCATGACCAGCTGGAGCACCACAAACTCCACATGATCCAGAACATCACACACAACTGGTTCTGCTGGAGAAGGTGCTGGAAGGATGTGGAGAAACTGAGCTTCCATTCAATATTCTGTCTTTGTAACATATAACTGTCTAACCAAGTCAGTTTGACATCAGATGAACAAAGCAGGAGTTGAATTAAACATCAGATACAACATTTGTCTTGTATAATGAATACGTCCATCGTGAAGTCTGTGATTCTCTGCTCTGTTTTCTCAAATTCTGTTTGTCCAGCTCAAACATGCTCCTCGGAGCGAGCGCTCGCTGCATCCGAATCGCTCACGGATGAAGGAGAACAAGAAAAGGGAGGGAAGAAAACACCTTAACTTGAGATTATCATTTCCAAGATGGGTGTGAAATTAATCATGACATTGTTTACTAGCAGTGTGAAATCAGTCGGTCTGTAATTATTATGGAAATGTATTCAGCCACAATGGAAAACATGCAGACGCACAAATGCATGCAAATGTTCACTCACTGAAACACAAAAGAGCGAGCACATTAATCTGAACGTCTCCTATTTAACACACGTTTGTCTGTGCGTCTCTGCGTCTGTGTGTGTAAATAGCGTTCAATTCAAAGACTATGAGTTTTGCTCCCTGCTGGATAGTGAAAATATGCCATATGTGGCTTTAACCTTTTAAACTATAGGATTCCTTTCCCATTGCTGAGGAATCTTACACTGCGTTCGACTCTTTAGGAAATCGTTCAAACGGATCATTTTACGATTTAATCAAATTCATTTAACAGCAGAGAAGTGGTGCTTTATTACTGTTGACCATGTTGAACCATGTTTGGTTGGATTTTATAGCAAGTGTAGAAGTGTTATATCTCAGTGTGTGCAAATCTTTTAAACGGCAATGAAGGAACACACTTGCAACTTTCAGAGTAAGATTTCCCAACTGAGAGTTTCCTTTGATTTTTTCTCGTCAGATGTTGAGAATTTCGAGTTATGAGCTCTAGTCAGTAGTTCTCATCCTTACGTGTATCTACATGTTTTTGAACTAGCCAACACAAGAACGCCACAATGACTCCCTTAGTCTGGAAATGACCAGTGGTATTTACTGGTTGTTTTAGTGTTGACTCTAACATGAGGGTTTACTTTGGCACAAGATGTGGAGACAGAAATTAGGCAGACAGATAGAAAATATGCAAGACATCACTATGGAAAATATGGCAAATTACTAATTCAAAGCTCAGGAAGAAGTGAGTATGAATAATCCAGCCGAATGACCAAAAATATGAATATATTACACAGTGAAGTGAGTGAGAGACCCACGGTGGTGCAGAGGGTTGCACTGTTGTCTCACACCTCCAGGGTTTGGGGTTTGGGGTTTGAATTGATGGATCAATGGATGTGTGTGTGTGTGTGTGTTTAGTTTGCATGTTCTCCTGGCAGTGGTGTGGTTTTCCTCCGGGGTCTCCGGGTTCCTCCCACAGGGTGAGTCCCTGTCTGGTGTCTCTAGATCCCAGGATAGACTCTGGGTAGCTGCGACCCCAGAAAGGATTAAGTGGTTACAGAAAATGAATGAATGAAATGAGTGAATGTGAAAAACGGAGCATGGGCTCAGTTACAGGCGTAACCAACCCAGTCTACTAAACAGATTCTCTGTTCTCTGTTATCCACTACACACACACACACACACACACACACACACACACAAAGGGATATACCAATCCAGCCAATCAATGA
>JBBPDB010000011.1:6516446-6531180 GCA_037974465.1 Brachypetersius altus
CATAAGCGCCTTTATCCCCTAGACCATCTCTCTCTCTCTCTCTCTCTCTCTCTCTCTCACACACACACACACACACGCACACACACACACATACACACCCTCACACTGCAATAGTTTAGAAAAGAATAGAAACCTGTGCATTTTACACACACACACACACACACACACACACTCTCTCTCTCACTCACACACATCTCCCTGCTTCACTTGGTGAATGGGTTAAATGAGTTAAATTTGTTAAATTAGTTAAATGGTTAAATGCACAAACTCACTCTGTGTACTGTGGTGAGTTCATGTGTGACTGCAAGGGGCCGCTTTACTTTAACCAGGAAGCCCCTCTGGACACCACTACAAGCATAACAGCAACAGACAAAACAAACAGAGACTTCATCCAAAATCCAGCACAGCAATAGAAATTGCACTCAGAGAGACCAGATCACTGAGCTGTAGTGAGTTCTAAGGTTAATCCATGACCAGCGTGGAAAATAAAAGAGTAATATAATATAAATATAACCTGGCTTGCTGTGGGTGCTTTCTAGATGATCAGTCTGACTTTGACTGTAACTGAGGCATAGATTGCATTTATTGATCTTCACCAGATTGTTTAATCAAGTGTCTGTAGATAGTTTGACCCACCATCCTCCTGTAGATACAGCCATGGAAAAACTAAGAGAAAATATCCAGTTGTTGCTTTTGTAGTGTGTGGGAGTGTGTCTGTGTAAAATCTGCAGGTCACTATTGATTTATACACTGTTGACCAACACTGGATTCAAAACTCTTACACTATTTTACACCTGCAGCAAATAAACCAGTGATGTTACAGATTTTCAAGCATTTGTCACATTTTCAAAATTCTTAAAACAATGTGCACAGCATCGGCCTGTATTGGCCACACAATTCACACATATCATGTCATTTTCACACAATATGCAGTCAGTCAACATATTTCTACAATGCTTACATTTTATACACACCACCAAAATCAAGGATATCCCACCCCATGCATACGTCCTCCCACTCATGCATAACCCCTTGCACTCTGTGCATAACCCCTCCCACTCCATGAATAACCCCTCCTACCCCATGCATAAGCCCCTCCCACCCCATGCATATGCCCTCCCACTCATGAATAACCCCTCCCACTCCATGCATAAACCCATCGCAACTCCACAGGAAATCCTATCTACCTGTGGCCATGAGACTCTATAACTCCTCCCCCCTCTGCAGGCGAACTTTAAGTTTGTATGCCATTCTCTGTTCTGAATTCTGGCAATATAACTCACCTGTTTATCCTGTGGATCGACTGAATGTTAGATTGTAAATCCCATCCCCTTATCATCAGCTGCTATTTTTCACATTTCTTTTTCATTTTTAATCACATTATTAATACTAATTCCCTTTCATAAGCCATTCTGCACCATTTATCTACGGTACAGTACTCAATCTTTATCCAAAGTGACTTTATCCAAAGTGATTCCCTGCCTACAGGGGGCAGTCTCTCAATGGAGCAAATTGGGGGTAAGGCTCTTGCTCAGGAACCCAGTGGTGGTTTGCTGAAGGTAAGAATCGAACCCATGACCTCTTAGTTCAGAGGCAAGTATCCTAGCCATTAGGCCACACCCACCCACAATAATTTTGGGTAATTTTGTTGCACTGTTGTTTTTTACTTTTTTAAATATTTTATTCTTCTGTTGCATTTGGCATGCGACTGCCGAAATAATTTTTTCATCTTTTCTCAAAAAAAACAGGTAAATATTAAGGAAATAGCTCCTAAAGCGAAATGAACCTTGTTTCAGAAAAGGCCATTCGAGATTCGAGAAGGTTCCCTGTTACAGAACAGGCCTGTTTGGTTCTATAGATCCGCTATTGAAGTGCGGACATGCAGTCGATGCAGCGAGGCCCAAGCTGGAGCCCGGCACTGCGAGCAGACGCCACCGCTACATTAGCATCTTCTCTTTGGAAAGGAGTTGATCATTGATGTGCTGCAGGGAGGTCAAGAGAAGATCACGTTTTGAGCCGATCTGCTCATTGGAATTGAACGGGGCAGCGAGCGGCGAGACGAGAGTATACACGTTTGCAGTAACAGACCAAATAAAGAGTGAAGGGAAAGGCTGAAAAGAAAAACGGAGCCTCCGTATTGATCTTTTGCCGTGAAAGAGAATCCGTGTCAAGAAGGTTTTGTTAAAAGTAGCATCAGGTTTCCAGGGAACGTGAAATTTCTGAGGTGAGGCCAGAAGAAGTGGTTGGAGAATTTTATCAGTCGGACGGCCTCACCATGATATTGATATTCTCTCAAGAACACAAAATCATGAGATCATCATCATTAATATCAGTCATCATAATGATGTACAATTAACAAAATGATGCTAATTGAGATCATCATCATCATCCATTGTCATAATTCTCTTTCTGGCAATGAAATTGGAGTTGGGTCACTAAACGGAATTCAAACAGTCGTCCCTCAACGTTAAGACTGAACTAAAACATTGAGTTGATTAGCTGTATTATGACTCACATAAACGACACCTGCCTGTCTCATTTCGACACACCATCATATTAGAATATTGATTTCATTTTTTTGGTGTCAAATAATCCTGTGGTTGCCTAGACCTGCAATTTAATTTAGATTAAAAGTCAGTTTGGACGTTCAGCACAGTTTGGCACTGTTCAAAAGTAAAGGCAAATCTGTCTATATGCGCGGCCGAGGGAAAATTTAGAATTTCGGTGCGTACCAGTTTATTAATGTAGGTACTAATTAGAGTAAAAAAAATATGTCAATCACTGGTTATATGTCATTATCTGAGGGAAAAATCACATATAGGACGTTTGTTTTTACGCCCTGCCCCATCACTCTATGGAAATGACACTATTGAGGCTCAGTCAAATGCATTGAACCAGATGGGCTTGTGGAGGCTGTGAGGTCATGGAAGGGCATTTCAGTGATTTCGAGATGTTGATTAAATCTATTTTCGATGCCGAAAGTGTCAAAATTGCCCCAATATGCAAACTCTTGGCTGGAGAAACATTACAGTTGGAACAGTAGAAGAGTGCCGGGCCGCGTTCGCCGCCATGATTTGCTTTTATCTGAGCGGACCATTCAATACTAATTGGTTTCAAGGTGATGCTTTTAGTAAACGCATGCATGGCAAGATTTATTATGTGATTTTCTGCTCGGTGTTTATTTTCAAGATGCTTTTAGCAGGTGCTGTTTTTTATACATCTCTGATGTGAAAGCAATAAGCTGAGTGGCTCGGCAACACCGCCGCGCATTTCAGAGTATCCAATTATGACATTTATGACAATCTCAATATCACACACAGATCCAGGGGTGGGGGGTGGGGGGGGGGTAAGGGCTTGGTCGGCAGGGAGAAACAAACTTGTCCTGTTCAACACTCCTTTTGATTACGGCGAGAGTCTGGTGGCCCATTCATTGGCACATAATTAAAAAATATGGCTGGTTTTTATTGCCTTGTCATCAAAGCTTCATAAATCTGGACGGCTGGATAAGCTAAATTTGAAACAGGCGCAGCACAAAAGGGGTTTATTCAGTTCCACTTCACCCTCCAGTTTGAAAAACCCAGTGTGTTAAGCCAGCGTCTCTGGAATTCATCTGGACCAGATGCCGAAAAAAATAGATATTTGGCCGTTCCAGAAAGAGGACGCGGTGAAAAGGAAGAATGAGGAGAAAATCTGACCCATTTTAGTTTAGTTTTCCACTAAACTAACACATCGGCAAACATGTCAGCAACAGAGATGTTCACAAGTCATTTCTACTGAGTCCAAGTCAAGTCTCAAGTCTTTGAGCTGCAATGTTAACAAACAGTGACTCCAAATGTAGGATGTTTGAGCTGTAAATGTTGAGCTCTAAATGTTTAGAAGATATGCTATTTGTCCACATCCCGCAGTTACAATGGGCTGTTCCTTAGCAGGGGGCGGGACTGTGTGCTGTGATATATCCTCACCAACATGGAGGATTTGCCTTAAATTATCTTAAATCTAAATGTTAAATGTGAAAAATATCTCTCTCACTCTAAATGTGAAACTCCAATGTTATATGGGGCTCAGTGACACCTTTCCAAAGACCCCTCGAGAAAGAGCCTTTGTTATTAGCTGAAAAACGCTCACCTTGGACAAAAGTAATGGGACACTGGGACGAGGTGAGCGGTTTTCAGGTCGTTGCAAAGCATGCGAGATATAAATAAATAATTCCATGAAATTAACATAGCTTACAAGTTTTGACTCACGAGTCACAGGACCGAGTCTGAGTCAAGTCTCGAGTCGCTGAGGGCAGTCTAAAGTCAAGTCACAAGTCTTTGTTTGTGCGACTTGTCTTGTCCTAAATGTGTGTATGTAAATAACTGGAGCCACGTCGTCTCGTCTCTCTATGTACATTTCCACATTCTTGAACCTGTACAGTATATAGCAGAGATGACAATAAAGTTTGACTTTGACTTAGTCTTAAGTGCGACTTGAATCTCTGCCACAACATAGTCATTAAAACTTTAAACTTTAAACACACAATACGAGAAGCAAAGTTTCCATCACTTTTTCCAAATTTCCACATATTTAAGATGTAAACAAAGACACAGAGTGGTGTGAAAGGCTCTATTCTAGTAAAACACCCCAATTCTCAATCGTTTATAGTGGTGGTGAATTAAAGCAGACCTCTGAAGAGTTTAACGGCTCTTAAAGCTCCCTCTCAGTTTTTATATGAAGTGGTTATTGAAACACTGCCTGATACCTGAAACAGTATTTTACTATACTTTTAATAAGATTGTGGCTCAAAGCACATTGTAACTTCTGTAAAGAGCCCAGATTCCTTTTTAGATTAGTCACTATTTTGGCATCATCATTGTTACACTGTTGCATTATCCTCCAGAGACCCAGCCCATTCATTTCTGTCCTTTATGATGGACATTTTGTTCACCTGTATCTTCCTTAAGTATTTGGAGATTCCCCATCAAGCCTATAGTGTTCTGTAGAGGAGATCCTGGGCTTTCCAGTGATGGTCCTGTGAGGGTTTGCATGCTGGAAACAAGGACTGCAATGACAAGAGGAGCACCAAATGCAAGATGTTCCTCTGCAGAACCAAAAAGAAAAGCAGGACTATCACAGCTAAACTATCCAGAGGATGTTCTAGGACTTATAATTCACTGTTGAACTAAAATACAGGTTTCATCGTCCTTGCAAGCAACAGAAGAGATACAGAATTTTATTGATTTGATCAAATTAAATGTGTTCTTCGGTTAATATCACCTTGTGTTTTCTAAATTCAGAAATTTAAATTTTCTTTAAGGCCCAAATAGAGGAAATCACACAAAAAAGAAACTGTAAGACACTTTTTTCCTCGGTTCTCAGGAGATTAAAACCCAGAAGATGTGTAAGATTACTAATAACTTTGAATGGCTAATAAAAGGCTTTATTTGTGGTTTATATATATATATATATTGCAAAGTTATCTGAGTTGGTCATTTTGGAATTTTTGCTTTAAAACAATTTCAAAATGGCATTTATCAAATTTCTATTTGATTTGTCAAATCTTGTCTTTAGATAAATGTAACCATCAGTGTGTTTCAGATCTCTGAAGAGGCTATGAGGGTATTTTAAACTTCGATGAATTGGGTTAAGAGCTAAATTTGACTTTCGCTCTAACCAGATAATGTTTAATGCTCTGGTCTTGGTGGGCCGAACACATTTTCCAGCTATTTATGGAGGCTTATCGTTCCCACTGTGGATATCAGGGAGGATCTGGACTGTCCTACAGAAAAGTGACTGACAGGGAGGGGAAAACATTTTGGCACAGATCAGCGCTATGCGAAATCAATTTCATCCTGATTTGAATTCATTGTGCACGGTCATGAGGCGAGGCCTGATGGCACTCGAGCCACATTAAAAGAGCCATGAAACTCAACAGATGCTTCTCTCCTCCTCCACTCCCATCCTTTTTGTATACCATTCATCACCGGCCCACACCAGTATTCCAGTCTCCCTTAACTGTGATATGTGCGTCAAATAAATCTCAGATATCCAATAAATTTTACCCAACTGGCCACTATATAAGGTGCACTAACCTAATGGGGGCCACAACATTGGTGTACAGTTGGAGAACTACAGAGAGAGAAACTGACCACTGATGCTTGTGAATGGCTAATTACGGGCGTGTGCAGACCCATTTTTCGGGAGTAGCAGGGGTTCGAGTGTCGCTGAAGGGTGTTTGCGGTTCCTCTCGCTTTTCCCGGGGGTTACGTTCTTGGGATCATAAATAAATAACCAGAATCAGAAAACTTTATTCCTTAAGAAACGGTTAATATTAGCGGTTAGCATTAGTAGCATGTGGCGAGCGAAAACAATCACTCGTCCACAAAAGAAAGATTGAAATAACTCTCTATACCCACATGTTTAGACAGAGCACAGCTTACTAATACTAAATAAACTGAGATAACTGTTGAAAATTGGGGGGTGGGGGTTGAAACACTAAAATACGAGGACAAGACATGGAGCAGTCATGCTACATGCTGCAGCAGCTTCTTCTTCTTCGTTTTATGGTGGTTGACTACTTTTCAGTGTAATACTGCCACCTCTGGACTGGTGGAGGTAATACAGTTCGGTTCTCCGAAAAAATCTGCATAAAACATGGTTTACTGTATATGTTCAGCATATATGTGCCAAGGTTCAGTGCAAACAATGCTTAATGTCTGTAGCAGAGTACAAAGTACAAGTGTGTGCTTTGTAATTATATGCAATGTCTGGAGGGAGGGGCTGAGGGCACTGGATGGAGGTTTAAGAGGACGGGGGATTCTGATAAAGTGGCCAGTCCATAACATGAGAGTAAAATTCCAAAACACGCAGATTTGCAACCAATTGTCATTATCTGGGCGAAACAACAAACCAGCAGAAAAAATGGGCAATTCAACAACCTCCCCAACACCAACCCCCCCCCCCCCCGCCCCCCTTGACGTGAATTTGATAATGTTTCAAACACTGGCATGAACTGGCATTGGAGAGAAATTGCGGCGGGTCCCACCACTGGCAGGTTTGTTTTTGCAGAAGCACGCCCTTGTAATTGCTTTCCTTATTGCCTCTCGGCAGCGGGAGGGAGCAAACATGAAATATTACCAGAAATGGTAATGAATCTCGGCCTAATTCAAACTTATGACAGTTTCAGAGGTGCTGGTTGCAGGGGGGGGGCTTGGAGGATGGATGGGCTGCTAGCTGCCCATTCCGTCGCTGTAATTCAGTAGCCCCTGACCTACAGGTATAGATAATGAGATTCAGAGCTGATAGCCCCCACCCACCTTAATAAACAATTGTCTGAACTCGGCCGCTCATGCTGCGGACACTATTAGCGCTCCGAAATGACGGCGGGTTGAGTTGGAAAACTAATTACACCTGCGTAATTGCTTTAGTCGTCTTGATTCCGCAGCGTGAGTAATGGCCGTGGAGAATGCAAACGCCTCATTTGAAGTCTCATTTTTTCCCTTCATTATCTTCTTCCGTACGCCAATACGTACGGAGCATGTGAAGCGCTTTCTTAACCATTTGTTACAGTCCATCGCATAGATGTGAGTTTGCTTTGGTCAGAGTGTTGAAAAGCACATCAACTGATTCCTGTATGATTCCAAATTCCTAGAAGCTCCTAAAAATTCCTAAAAATGTTCTTCTGTGTTATACCTGAAAGAAAGTTTGCATGAAGGAATACAGCTGTAAGTGAAAGTATTGGCACCCCTAATCATGTTCTGGAATGTTGTGGAATTTTGAACTAAAATCTTGAACATTTCTGTAACTTTTTGTATTTTGCAATTTAACATTTTGCCAAAATGTAAAACGCACCACCAACGAAAGTTTTGGCAGCCTCATAGTCAGCACATCATTCAGGATTCTGAATACAGGATTATGTTCTGCTGGGTTTGCATAAGACATTCTCCAGAAAGTAAGTGCATCCCTAGTCATCTTCCACATTTACACATTCTTGAACTGTTGAAGAATTTGGGGAATTTGGACTATAATCTAACATTTCTGGGACTTTTAACATTTTGCAAAAATTAAAAATGCGGCATGTGCGTAAGTTTCAGCACCATTTGAATATTTGAATTGGGATTTTGGATTTGGGATTTCTTTTCTAGTTTTCTCTCTGAAATACTTCTAGTGTGGGATTTGTAAGTTGTCTAGCATGCATATATTGAAAGTTGTCAATAATATCATCGCTCCGCAAGGTCTTGGAAGGTTGTCTTCTTGGTATGGGAGGGGAACCTTTTCCCAAACGTTTGTTTCTTTTATTATAGCTCCAGGTTGATTTGGATTATTTGACTTGTGTTCTTGTAATGGTCAACCTATTTTATTCTACAGTTTCTTCATTGGCTTTAAGACAGGTTTTGTTGATGTTAGTGAGTTCTTGGGCAACACAAACCTCATATTTGGATGAAGAACCCAAATAAAAGTCCTTAGTTTCCTGTTTTATTTATTTTTTTGTAGTACACAACACAAGTTCATTTTCATGATGATTCATACTGGCATGGTCTGAGGTTCTAGATATACTATGATGGTCCAAAGCAGTTTTGTGGGCACCTCAGTACTTAAGGAGTTCATGTTGAGTTCAGTAGCTACTTTTACTTCTTCAGTCATTTTTGAACAAAAGTAATAACAGCTTGAGTGTAGCTTTAGGCCCACCTCTGTCCAGAACTGCTCTTCAGATGTCATTGTCCATTATACTGAATGGGGGTGACTGGGCGGGGGGGAAGGGGTTTGAGCGAAATGGACACTCCGAAAGTGCCTAGTCAGCAACGAGACGATATTGGATACTTAGAGAATATCACGTTCCTCTTGTCGGCCTCAGCATTAGTGTGGGCAGTTTGGGTGGTCTGCTGGTCACTGGAGCCCCATCTCTCTGTAAAAGCCATCTGACTCCACGGTGTCTGAACGTCCCTTGGAGGGTCGTCAAGGTGGGGCGGGAGGGGAGCTCTAGCAGGAGAGACACATTTTTCCATTCCTGGACAGCATTCCTCCTGAAGAAGAGTGCATTATAACAGTGTCATGCTTTTTGGTCAGATAATGAGGAGTCCATGTACGGCCCTCAGATACAGCATCATTGCTCTCCATGTTTTAAAGAGATTAAGTAAAATTCACGTGCTAAATGGACTTCAATATTCAGCATTAAATGGACTAACCTTGATTACTTAAGCAGCATTAACATTGTTCAGAATTAACAAATAAATAAAGGGTGTGTTCAAATGACAGTCAGGTGGGTTTTCTTCTATTTTCACTCAAACTGTTTGGTAATAGCACAACAAATTGTATAGAATCTGTAACAAAAACTGTATTGAATTGAAAATTCTAAACTATTATAAAGATTTGAACTATTCTTTAAAATACAGAGAAGAAAAACTTTTCTAACCTAGATAGAAGTACAAACAAGCCCAGTCCAGTTTAGCCTTATTTAAGTCACACAATAACTGAGATTTGTTATTTCAGAGCTCTTTTTACTGATACAGTGCTTTTTACTGATACATAAGAAAGACAAAATACTTTACAAAAGACTAACATTAGTATTTAATATTTTCTAATTTGCCATATCAATTAATGTTAATTTTCTTTACTAAAAAGTCTAATGCAGGACATGAATACTGCCTCAACATTTCTTCCCCAGTCCAGACGGTCCATACACTGAAACCAAGCAGCAAAAAAGACTTGTTTTCCATTTTCTGATGTCACAAAGACCAACACATTTACATTCATCCTCCTATTCAGCCTGAAGCACTTTAGCTCCACCCCTTCATGCTGTAGGGCAGGTTTCAGCCTGAACTGCTTCATGAATGAAACACAATTCAGGTCATACTTGTATTGATCATAAAGGCACGATACCAGAAACCTGTTTAGGTTAAAAACACTTGCAAATAAATATAACACCTGAATATGTAATATATGATTATGTAGTATATATATGGGCCCTTTAAGTGTGGTGTAGCCAACACAGGAATGCCAGTGAGATCAACATCTTTGTATCAGAGATCTATCTGTCTCTTTATAGTGCAATAATCTTTACCCCCGAGGTCAACAAAAGAACAGCAGTGTCTCGGCGGAGGGGGCCGCGAGCATTATCAATGTCAAACATAATTAAAGCCAGCGTTTCCAATTGTGAAGAAACACCCTGAGAGAATATCCGCCTGCGTCTTGACATTTGAGGATGAAAAATCAGATCTGTTGACAAAGCTTTTAATCGACATTGAAATCCAAAACCTCAAAAGCGCGCAGCAGGGGGTCACGCTGGCCATGAGCGGCGCTCAATATTTTCCAGCCTGGCCTGGCAGACATCCAGCGCAGAGTCGACGGAGAGGCGCTCAGCTCTGCTTTTCTCTTTTCATTAACCTTTATTATTTTTCGGAGACGCCGTTTGCAGTGAAATAGAGCTTGATATCTTTACTTGTGCACGTTGCAGTCGCAGCACCGAAGTGTTTTGGTGCTCCCTGACCCGGGCCGAGCGTTTTTCAGGTCACTCTTACCAAGTCCCGCGGCCTGGAGATGAAATATTGAGAAAGGTGTTATGTTTGGGGAGTAGAAGGTTGTGTTTGCGAATTTCTCTTTATGAATAATTGAAAAGCGAGGGAGACTCCTGGGCCCATTCGTCTTAGCCACCAAATAAAAAACGGAGCTCTCTATTCACACACACCTTTGTGGGAAAGCAGGCCTCTGATATTAAGGAAAATGACTCGTATTATTTCGCCTTTTCAACACTGTCTCCATACGTTGTCGTCCTCCGAGGCGGACAATGGCCGGCCGCAAATAGCTCCCATTTCTACCTAATGGTAATTAGAGTCATACAACCAGGGATAATGGTGGCTAGACCATCACATTAGAGAGTAACATACATCGTACCATCTATAACAGATGAGCTCCTCGTAATTCGCAATATGTACGAGGGCATTATCGGACGTACTGGTTGAATGTGCTAGTTTGATCATTTTCTACTAACAGACAGAACAAAACGATGTAAGAACAGGTCCAGCCACCATCAGAGCCGGACTCCTGAACTGAACTGTCAGTTTAGTAGAACTGCAGATCGCGCTTGGCCCCGCCTACTAACCGCCTGCAGGCTTTTAGTGCATCAGTATGCACTTCATATATATGGATGGTGGCGGCCTAGTGGGTAGGTTCGAATCCTGCCTTCCTACCAGCACCGACACTGGGTTTCTAAGCAAGACCCTTAACCCCAAGTTGCTCCAGGGAGAGACTGTCCCCTGTAGGTAGGGAATGAAAGTGACTTTGAATTAATTTCATTAAAAATGCCATGAATGTAAACATATATATATCTATATATATATATACACAGTAATCCTCAGTTTTTCATGGGAGTTACATTAGCATTAGCAGTTAGCTTTAGCAGTGTGCGGCGAACACAAAAGAAACATTGAAATAACTCCCTCTACCCACATGTTTAGACAGAGCACAGCTTACAAATACTAAATAAACTGAGATAACTGTTGTGAGTTTAAAACACTAAAATACGAGGACAAGACACATGCAGCAGCTTTTTCTTCTTCTTCTTCTTCTTCTTCTTCTTCTTCTTCTTCTATTTATGCCGGTAGACAACTTTTCAGTGTATTACTGCCACCGCTGAACTGGTGGAGGTAATACAGTTCGGTTCTCAGAAAAAATCCACGTTAGACTGAATCCGAGGGGTTACTGTATATATATGAACCTTTGTGTATGTACTAATGTGTATATAAAACTAAATAATATGTTTTATTTTTTAAATATATGTTTTAAAAGCAATTAAATAAATGCATTTCTTCACAGACTAAAATATGCTTAAACAAAAGCAAACTCGATAGACATTTCAAATGATATTAAGTATATTTAAAGTCAAATTTTAACTTGACTTACTGTGCTGGAAAGAAGCTGCACATTTATTAACCCACTGAAATGCTGTAACACACACAAACACACGTTTGCACTAAAGCCGTTGATGTCGAGTTATGTATAGACATATGTGTGTGTGTGTGTGTGTGTGTGTGTGTTTGTGTGTGTGCACGGTTTGTTATCATCAGCGTAAATGTATTATTTAAAAAGTACAATTAATAATACAGGCATTAAAAATACACAGGAAATACACATTAATTAATTATATTTATATAGTCAGGCATGTCTGACCAAAAATGTGTGTGTATGTCTTATTTAAGTCAATTAAAGTCAACAGATGTTCCTATATAGAACAAATCAGCTCGCTTAAAGGGTCCTGAGTGGCTCAACTATCTGAGTACTGGCTCATAGTCATCAGATCATAAGAGGCAGATGCTGAAATGAAGGCCTTTTTTATTTGGGGAGTCAGCAAGAATATCACATTTAATCATATTCCCTATAGAGGGTTTGATTCCAAAAGCTACTAAAAGTAATTCGGGGTGATAAAAGTTTTGCATACAACTGTGTAGCATCACAGAAGTTCTCTAGTCACTGAGGGCCAAACATCTCACAGGATCTTCTGCAGAGCTTGTGCAGAATCACACCATCTGTATCAGGGCTTACAGGGTTTACAGCACAGACGAGGACGACTTACATTCAGTAAGAATGAAACCAGAACAAACCAAACTTCCAATCACATGAACAGGAAAAACAACATGGGCTAACGTTCCACTCAAAATCAGAATCATGGTCTTCGAATCTGATTTGCAGATTCTTCACTATATGAGTAGATGTATTGGGACACAACAGGTTTTCAGGGTTTGGGCCCCTTACTCCCAGTGAAGATCTTAATGCTCCAGCAGACCAAGACATTCTGGACAGCGTCATGCCTCAACTCTGTGGACTCAGTTTGAGGAAGAACCTTTTCTACTCCAGCAGGACTGTGTCCCAGTGCACAAAGCGAACTCCATAAAGACATGCTGGAGGAGTTCAGTGTGGAAGAACTTGACTGGCCACACAGAGTCCTGACCTCAAACCCATCCAGCACCTTTTGGATGAACTGGAACAGAGACTGTGATCCAGACCTTCTCATCCAACATCAGTGTCTGACCTCATAAATGCTACAGGAGACAAATTCCCACAGAAACTCCAGAATCTTGTGGAAAGTCTTCCAAGAAGAGTGGAAGCTGCGAAGGGGGACGACTCCATATTAAAGTCTACGGGTTTGAATGCAATGTCATTAAAGTTTTGTCCATATATTTTATTTTCTAAGGAAATATAATTCCATCCACTACAGCAGTGGTCACCCACCCACCTCCTGCTCCAACCTGTATTTAACATGCTGCCCCTTAGAGGAAGTAGATCTCCAAGACCAGGGTTGGAACTGAATTTGTTGGGAAAACAGGTTTCCAGGACCAAGTCTAGAACCAGATTCCTCTGGAAGGTGGATCTCCGGGGCCAGGGTTGAAATTAAACTTCTCAAGAACATAGACCTCCAGGACCAGGGTTGAAACTGGATGTATCAGGAAAGTAGATCTCCAGAACCACTGTTGGGACAAGACTTCTCCGGAAGGTGGGTCTCCAGGACCAGGGTTGGGACAAGACTTCTCCGGAAGTTGGGTCTCCAGGACCAGGGTTGGGACAAGACTTCTCTGGAAGGTGGGTCTCCATGGCCAGGGTTGGGACAAGACTTCTCTGGAAGGTAGATCTCCGGAACCACTGTTGGGACAAGAAGGTAGGTCTTCAGGACCAGGGTTGGAACTAGATTTCTCAGTAAGGTAGATCTCCAGGGTTGATCACTGCTCTGCAGGGAAGAACCCTCACAAGACATTTTTTCTGCAATTTCTCCACTTGCAGATTTTCTGCAGTTCCTTCTCATGTGAAGAAAATGTACCATTTATGTTAAACACAGCACATAAACAGCAACTGTGCATTAAAATGTACAAGAAACTTTTGTACACTACTGAAGCTTTTTTGCTCAGTTTGGTGTGTTTCCTGGCTTCTTGAAGCAATTTCCTGAAGTGTTGCAAAAGGCCCCTTGAAACAATTAACCCTGATGTCAAAACAAACAGGATTTCTTCTGTACTAAACTCAAATTTACAGCGAGTGACTGGCTATCAGTCATGTTTCACTCTGCGTTCATAAAGCATCTGACCACAACATGGAAAACACGGCATCCGTTTATGCACAGACATAGAGTGCGGGGTGTTAATGATTCAGTCCTGTGTGTGATACCATCACTGCTTTCCTGAAGCCTCCTGTCCAGGGCAGTGGGACATCTGACCAAATGTCTGGAAGGGATTAAATATTGAAGATTAATTTCTGAATGGGTTGGACCACAAGCTTGCTTGGTTTGTCATGTTAAATATGGACCACACATGTGAACACAGTGTGCTGGAATAACGAGTCACAGATTTCCCCCAGATTTCAGGATTGCTTAACTGAAGCTGTTTAAAATTATTCATTATTTTTACTGCTGTGTTGTGGGTGTTTTGTGAACCCTGAGTGAAACATGACTGATATTCTGTCATTTGCTGTAAATTTGACTTTAGTGTAGAAGAAATCCTGTTTGTTTTGACAGCAGCATTAATTTTTTCAAGGGGCCGTTTGCAACATTTCAGGAAATTGCTTCAAGAAGTGAGGGTACACAATAATCCCCCGCTTTTCACAGGGATTACGTTCCAAGAGCGTATAGTGAAAAAACAGTTGTTGTGTCTTGGTAAAAAATGCCTAAAATGCCTGATTTTTACAGTGTAAACCCTAATTCTGCCCCCAAATCTGCTCCCAGAACACTTTAATTTCATTTTAAACTCAGTTTAATGCATTACCCTTAAAGAAAATG
>JBBPDB010000011.1:6660382-6672783 GCA_037974465.1 Brachypetersius altus
CTCTGGTGCAGGGCAGCTTACACGAGACCGACCTCTTCCAGGCCCAGAGCACACAGACACAGATCCTTCTCCACTCTACGTGCTTAATCAGCCTCAGTGTCTAAAACACAACCTCAGTTAGTCTTTCTCTAGTACTCGGGCAATGGACACGGGTGTAACACCAGTACAAAAGTTATGGCATAAATAAGGAGAAATTATACACTAAATATGACATATTTGTGTATATCTCATGTTAGAGGCTAGAAAAAAAAAAGTGTTGACTTGACGCCTGGTTCCATTCACCACCACAGAAAAGGACAACTGTTTTTCCACAAATCAAAATATCCTCATGGCTTTTTTACGATTAAACAAATCTGTTTTCAAAAATAAGATGCGGTCCCACTGTACTGCATGACTATGGAGCAAAGATGAGCAGTCAGGAACGTGCTTTGATGGAAACAGTGGCTTTGGAAAGTCGCTATTTACATCATCGGTCTGGGGGTGAGGGGTCCGTCTTTTCACTAGGAAAGTCTTACGGGGGGTCAGAGGTGTAATAAGAGAGGCTGGGCAGCAGCCCTCGTTCATGGATATTGGAGTGGCCCTTGTGTTCCTGGCTGTCGAAAGCAGAGAAACAGCCTCTCTTAATCAGGATGTGATGAGTGAGGCCATCCCAGCCTGACCTTCTCGCTGTCAGATCAAAGGGGCTGAGGGGCCGTAAGGAGGTCTCGTCCCAGACTAAAGCGCTGTTCGCCTGAGAGCCTCCATAAAGACTCATGTCACAGACGTGCCAGTCTCGGCCCGTCATATTTTAATGCACCGAAAAGCAAATGTACAGGTCATACTTCGGCTCAAGCAATCAATCCGCACGCTGGGACCATTCGTGAAGGTGTCCTGTAGAACTGTCAACACAGCTTGTTTACAGTGTGAACCAGACGTTTGTCAGAGTTTAATGCCTCTAAAAACTCCCAAACAGAAAGTCGTTACATGGAATGGTCTATATATGCATAATAGACGTGATGCCAAACAAATCTTCAATAAATGAACTTCAATAAATATCAATGAATAACTTTGTTTACTTTTTTATCAATTAAAAAAAAAAGAATGGAATTCCCCTTTAAGTCCATCTAGGGCAAAGTTTTTTTTTGTCTAAAAGCAACTTTCCCGTATCGACTAATTGAATGACTCATTCGCATCTCGCTGCGTCTGCCAGTTTCCTCGTCCTCCCTCACTTTTATTAAATTGGGAACAAAAAAGAAAAGATCCAGGAGGCTGAAGCTCTCTCATCTGATAAAATGAAACGGGTTGACTTTCAGACTCGCTTGTGCGGCGTGTCAAAGAGCTCTCAAGCTCTATCAAACAGCGCTTCTATATTTGAGTGACTTCAAAAAGAATGTGGGAGAAGTTCAGACTTTGGTTTCGGAGAGAATCTCTGTCTCCTGGAGTGATTAGGGCTTTATTTTTTGCTCCCCTGATACGGGATGCTAAGGTGAGAGCTTAAAC
The DNA here is from genome assembly GCA_037974465.1 of Brachypetersius altus. NCBI lineage: Eukaryota > Metazoa > Chordata > Actinopteri > Characiformes > Alestidae > Brachypetersius > Brachypetersius altus. Next base: position 6,661,862 of record JBBPDB010000011.1, read on the forward strand.
AAACAGAGAGGCAGCTCTACAAAGCAGCGACGACAAGGTTTTTTTATGAGCGGTTTTATCTGGGCTGTTAACGTCACTCGCGTGGACGTGGGACTTAGATCAAGATGATGTTTCGATGGGAAGTCTTTGGGTGGTGTGTCAAGTCGTGGTTTCGGAGGAGTCCTCAGTATGCATAGGAAGATGTAAGATCCTGCCAGTCACAGTGAGATGCTTTGTCAGGCCTTTTCTGGGTATCTTATTCCTTCTCTTGTCTTTCGGTCCAACCTTCATTCCTTTTATAATGTCCAAAAGAGTCAGTGTTACAAGGGTGACTGCATTGTTCATAACCTCCAGACAAACGGTGGGTCCATAGCCCATTTGTCCATCAAGCATCATATTCTGTTTTAAAAATGCTACTTTATTATGCAACATTTTAAATGGCGTCAGTGCTTTTTCCTACATCGACTCTTTGTAACATTTGTAACGCAGGCTGAAGCCCAGCTGTTCATGCACAGATTTGAGATTATTTCGCTTTTAATTGGCAATTTCAACTGATGGGTCCTTTTGATGAAACATTAAAACCCCCCACCAGTCATCAGTTACCTGCAGACTGTGGAGAACTATGAATAAATCAACAAGCAGCGTGCTGACAAAAGCAACAGCCAAGTGGAGAACTCTAGTTCCTCTCCAGGGCCTTTATAAAAAAAGTAAAAATGACTACAATCATGTTGGAACACACTTCTACAATAACTGTAATTACTGTTATTTTCTCAATGTAACATGGGGGGAAAACCATAAAATGTGGCATTTTTCTGATATGACAAAAACCAATTAAGCTCTAAATGCAGACAATTACCATTTTCAAGTTGTTTCCCAGCTCCAAACATGGTGGTACCCAAACTTTTCCATATAACCATACAGTCACAGGGTGGAAACATTCAGACTCAAGCTTATGTTAGTCCCTGCAAACAAAATGCACTGATTTTTAATGAAGAAAATCTTTATTTAGGCTGCAGTGTGAGCAAATAAGACAAATGTGATTAATTGCGACGGACTACACAAAATAATGTGATTAATCAGTCAACACTAATGATTTTAATTATTTGACAGCCCTAGTTACAATATTGTAACAAAGTCATTATTGAGGTTGTCAATCAGAGACAGAGTGTTTCCCAGTCATTTCTTCTGATATGGAGTAGATACACAACCGTGTGATGAACATGATTGAAACACGTGAATTGAAGGTGGGCGTGAATCGGCATTCATTCTAGAGGCGAAGACCATCATAGCTGCCCTAAATCAGATGTTTCTGTCATCTGACAAGACTTTTCCATCCGTACGTGTACTATACGTCCTTGTCATCATCGTATCCTGGAAAATCAAAGATAGGGAGCAGGGGATCTATCAAGGAACGACGGCAGCAGCGGGAGAAAGAGAGATCTTTTAAAAGTAAGCTTCAGTCATCCGTCAGGCCTCGTCTTCCGTCGGCTACCTTCTCCGCACGTCCCCGGCGGATCCTCTTTGCATGTCAATGCGCGAGTGTGGGAGGCGGTGGCTCGAGGCCGAGTGGAGCGGGAAGAAAAAGGAAAGAAAAAAAAGAAACATGCTGATTATAGATGACGCCGGGCGCCTCTGATTGCCTGTCTGTAACCACATCTATCACACGTTTACTCATGAAAACGCTGATGCACTTCACCCTCCGGTAACTAATGCAGGCTTGGGAGATTGCTAGCAATGCCAAGCTGCATAGTTTCGGAGCTTTTGCTCCTTTTTTCTTCTCTGTTTCGGCAAAGTACACCTCCATGCAACCTTCCGGGTAAAGTGTCACAGTGGGAGGTGCTCACCAGGGTGTCCAAGTCTGTTTCTGCCAGGTTCTCCGGTTTCCTCCCGCAGTTCAAAGACATTAATGCCAGGCTAACAGGAAATGCAAAATTGGCCCTAGATATGAAACTGTTTGCTTGTCTGCCCTGAGATGGACAGGCCAGCTGTCTCCACCTTTCTTTTAAATATTTGCACTGCCATCTCCACTTCAAATTTTCTTTTATTGATTTTGTATGCATTTCGTTGATTCTTTTTTTTTTTTTAATTTAATTTTTATTCTATTCCTGTAATGGACATTGAACTATCTTAGTGATATAAATTGTAAGGTCTAGCCCTGGATTAGAGTCAGGCTTTGGCACTACCAGACAACCCTCTTGACTTTGCACAAGAAGAAGATCAGGATGACCTGAGTACTAGGCCAAGAGGGTATAAATAGACCTAAGAGACATTCTCTCAGTGCAAAGTATACTAAGCCCTGTCTAGTTATAAAGCGTTTTTCTGTTTTCGTGATTGTATTGCTTTTTCTCTGACCTCTTTTCTGGATTTTTGGATAATTCTTTTGCCTAGTGGACTTATCTTTGACTGCTTCTAATTGGATTTACTGGTTTTGGACTTCTCTTGCATTTACGGACTGTATCTTGTATTTCAGTGTACTCAGTTGAGTCCATATCTTAGTTTAATTGCATAAATAAACTTGATTGTACTTGACTTGACTTGTGCTAAATGAGCATTGGGATAGGCTCCAGCACCCCATCCAGCACCCTGGTTAAGGATAAGCAGCTCGTATAATGGGTGAATGGGTGAGTGTTTCCATACATGAGAAGTGGAAGTGTTTGACGGGACTACAGCGGCACCATTGTGAGCCTATTTTGCGGCGTCCATAGAACCTTCCATTACACTGTCAAGGCCTCTTTAGTCAGTGGCAGCTTAAATAAGCAGGTATATCCCTCCTCTGAATGAGGCCGGCCCTCCATGTTCAGCTGCCTGTTTCTCTCCCATACCACAGTGTTAAGCCTCCAGGCAGGCGAGGGGGAACTTATTTTCTCCACAAAACTGGAGGCTCTGAGGTTTGTAGGCCTAAACTTCACTCATCTTTATCATGGCATTTCTCTCGGATAGCGCCCGGCGGGATACTCGCTTGCTGTAAATCCCCAGAGGCAACGGCAGATAGCAACCAATCATTCTCCCCCAGAGAGAGTGAGAGTGGGCTGGATACTAACCAAAACATAAATTAGGTGGGGAAAGGTGGTGTATGTTACACTACTTTGAGAGTATATTTGGTGTGTATACACTTCCAAAGCCAGGGACCAAGAAGTAGAGATTGCGTAGCACTGCTAGGAGAAACACGCAAAACCACCTTTGTAGACACAAAGGGGCTAAATATACACACTGAAGTGATTTTAGCAACACACACACCATTCCGGTGCCATTCTGGAGGCACTAGGGTGATGTTTTTGTAGAATGGGAAAAACAAACAGAAGAGACATTGAGATTCCCCAAGGGTGAAGGTTTCATGGCAGAGCTCCCAGTGTATGATTCCAAAGTGCTGCAAACCCCCATCAACATAGGGTTGGAATGGGTCCCACAGGCCAAAGGTATCAAACACACAACCCCTCCTCAAACTGATACTTTTATACACAGCATCCCCATCACTTAATGCTATTAAGGCATTAGCGTGAAGCCCTGAACACGCTTGGAGGAGAACACTAACTGCCAATGCTGTTACATCAGCCAACAGAAGCCCATTAGTTCACATGGCGCTCAGCATTAGGGTGAAGGGGTCCATCCTAAAAAACACGCCCCTACAGCCGCCAGCACTGCTGACATTCACAACAATAATATGCAAATATGTTTTTTCCTCTCACCTCAGCATAAAACATGCCAAATCAGTGCTTATGAAACAGGTGCAGCTGTGACAGCACATTCCACCCAAACTCACAAATCTAATATCCAATGCTGAGTAAAAGAAGGAAATACAGTTAGATCTTCGCATGCAATTATAATCATTTTTGATGCTTTTTGGGAGCACCACTTTCTGTTGAGTACATCACTACAGGGGTCCTCCACCTTCTGACCTTATTTTTTCTTTTGACATGGTTTGTTAAGATGTGTAACTTAAAAGCAGGTGTATCTTTACAGGTATGAAGAACAGAAGTAGACGACTGAAGCACTGATGTACGTCACTCTGGAGAAAAGCATCTGCTAAATGCTATAAACGTAAATGTAAACGACACAGATCCGTTCTTCACAGTGATATAATGTGAATTTTGGTGTAAGCCGCAGTCACTTATTGATCCTAACACATCTGTAAAATTATGAAAACACAACTAAGCCACAGAAATAGGAAAAGGAAAACTCCCTCAGTTATATGGCATGTTTTTGCGTATTCTTCCAACCAAACTAGTTCGCCCATTTAGTCTGTACGTACAAGGCTAAAGGTGTAAGTCGAGTGGGTTTGGGAGGAAAACCTTGAAACGTTGTTGGTTGAGACTGTAACTCGAGGACCCCCTGTGTTTGTTTTCATCCACCAATTATTTGAAACACCCCCCACCAGGCTGGGAAAACATTCTCCAACACCCGCCCCACCCCCCGTTTACAAATATTCTTGCCGTCTCCCTTGGTTGAAAAATATGACTAGTGTAAAAAACTGAAGCTGAATGTGTGCACATTTCACATGCAGCTTCCACAGCAATGTTATATAAGGCTTTTAACCCACGCAAGAGGAAACAGTATCTCAGGGGGTGTCAAACCCCAGTCCTGGAAGGCTGGTGTCCAGCACAGTTTGATGGTTCTCCTCCTAAAACACTTTCCCTAAACCTGACAATTAACTGCTGAGGTAAACCAGGAGTTACTGAGTAGGGAAATTACCAAAACCTGCCGGACCAAGAATCTCCAGGACTAGAGTTCAACACCCCTGCATTAACATTAATGATCTGATACACAAGTCAACAGGTAAAAATCATCAGAGTTTAGTTTCTGTGGGTTCTGTAGTGTTTTTCGTGCTGATTTCAGATCTGTGTTTAGTTTTTGCTGCAGGTACAGTGTTTGTGATGAAGCTACTTCTATACTGCATGATAGTTGGTATAATGATCATATAATAATCATATGCTGAGTGTTTTTGAGGAAACAGTGGGAGCTGACTGACACTGATCATTATATCTATGCCACAGTGTAGCCTGTCTGACTTCACACTGAAAACATTGAAATATAATAAAATAAAATAAAAAAAGCTTTAATAAAAACTGCATGCAAGTCTACGGCAAATCTAATAATTCCGAAAGTTCAAAAAGTAATTTAAAAAGTTCATGTGACAGAAAAAAAACTGATCTGCAATCAGCATGAAACACTGGTTTAGAAAAGTATGTTGTGGTTTCTGATGATTACAAAAAAAAATGTTGACCAGTGTTATCGGTAAATGAAGACATAAATTAAATAAAATGTCCCATAGTTTTTGCACAGGCTGTGTTTCATGAGCTTCTTTTTTTCTCAGCATATAAAAATCAGCAAATAAACAGCAAAAACTGTGCAGAAGTGTGTCTCAGCTGATGGCTGGCTACACGATCACTGCATGAGCAAAAGAATCATTAACATAATTTCCATCGCTTACCTACAGCGCGACACATTATCATTTCCTGCAGTGATTTATGAGAATATTACGGCCTGCAACTTATTTATGACACGGGGCCACAGGACTCAGCAAATATTGGATCCCCTCCGCTCCCCCCAACCCCCCGCTGCTTGTTATCAATGTTTCGCTTTTGATTGATGACTCATATTTTAATTATTTATTGAAATACTGTAAGCGGATAATTAGAAAATGTCCAAAAGGGAGAGAAAGTGCTGATCCGGGGCGATCGGAGAGGAGAAGGCCAGCGGGGAAGGTGATAAAGTTCAGCCTGGTCTGTTTTCCATTTCGGCGTCGTGAAAGTGCAGATCAGATTCTCTGCAAATGTCTGTAGAGCATACTAATTGCGATCTCCCCGTCTCTCTCTCTCTCTCTCTCTCTCTCTCTCTCTCCCTGTATGTCTCTCTTTCTCACATACATACTCATCAATCATCATACGGTTATTACACTTTCATCAGACATTAATATTCACACATGCACTAAATAAATCATTTCAATATACGCGCTGCTGGAAAACGTCTCGGCATCTGAGGAGATATTCATGTCTACCCGTGTTTGGGGCTCGTGAGACGTCTCAGGGGGAAATGTGTGTTTTTTCCATTAGTAATGCTGAAACGATGCATATGTTTTTGGTCCCAAAGTCCAGATTGCAGTACATCAACTAGCCCAGAACTATTGTGATTGAGAAAGGGTGGAGCTGCAGGGTGGCAGCCTTCGGTCTTTACTGAAGGAGTCACTGTAGAAATGTAACAAATCAAAAATCAAATATATCCTAAAACATTAAATAAATCAAAATGCTTGTCCAAGCTTCAGGCATCTGTGTTCAATCTGGAATGGTCAAAAATGTTAACTTTTTGTAAACTAATAACTAGAATCCATTAGGAGTGCAGGCAGAAATTAGCATTTACATACAACTGTATAAAATCTAACTATCAATTCACGTTGCACACCCATTTTCCTGAATAATACAAGAGTGTCCAAAAGCTTTTATGATATTAGGAGACATCAGCATTAATGCATTTGTAAATTACTTATCCTGATGTCACATGATTAATGTGGAAAAATCGATTGGTTTTAATTGGGGGGGTGGTGGCGTAGTGGGTAGGATACTTACCTCTAGACCAAGAGGTCATGGGTTCAAATCCTATCCTCACCACTAACCCCAAGTTGCTCCAGGGAGAGACTGCCCCCTGTAGGTAGGGACTGGAAATCACTTTGGATAAAAGCGTCTGGTAAATGTCAAAAGATCATTGTTCAAGCCGTTTAAAGCTTAATGGCAAGAGTTTGAAAAGAGGTGAAGACCACACTGAGCAATTTTGTGGAGTGGCAAAGCGGGGGGCACTTGCTGACAGGGTGGGTGGGGATGCCAATCAGATTTGCTTTGTCCGAGGGGTCGGGGGGTGACAGTAAATATTTATGTTGATCAAAAGAGGGGTGGACTTACGAGCATATGGGGGGGTATTTGTTGACCAGGATTGGTGGGCAGTTGATAGCATAGTATCAGGCATTAGTGCAGAAATTGATGGGGATGAAATTTTGGTGGGGATGAAAAGACCCAAGACAAAAAAGGTAGTGTCCTGAGTGTCCCAAGATTAAACGATGCCACTGATGGCGTGTGAAGATCTCACTGGATCTCCAGCTCCTCCTTCTTCTCCACATTGCAGGTTAGATTTGTGAGTTTGGGGGGGAACTCGCTGTCATGGCTGCACCTGTTTCAGGAGTGTTTTCCATGTTTTTATGCTGAGGTGAGCAAAAACCTAGCAGAAAAAAATGATTTGCATCATCCCCGCTGCAGTCTCTTGGCATATTAGTGCTGTGAAAGTCAGCAGAGTGGGCGGCTGCAGGGCGTGTTTCTCAGGGTTCTCACAATGTCCTTGACAGCAGCGAACCACGCAGAATCACGCCGCAAGGGCTCCAGTCGCCGTAATGAGGCCGAAGTCCGGCTGGTCTGAGAGCAGGAACTGCGCTAGCAGAGCTAAATGGAGAAGCCGTTAAAGAGCAGGAGTAGCCAATAATGAGGGTTAATAATAGGAAAAGGTCTGATTCTGATGTGTGCTGTGCTTCTCTATCCGCTGAGTGACAGGACTGGTTCCATTTCCCGCATTGCGGCATGTCCGAGTTGCACTAACTCCTCTAAGTCATCGCTAATTGGTTAATATTGTTCGCTGTCACCTCAGGTGGTCCTGAAATATCTCAAAGTTCTCATGGTTGTGCCAAATCCAGTCTCTTTAGCAGCTCATTTCAGGGCAACACAATAAATGACATTTTTTTCTATGATCTCAATATTTTTACTCACTGGTGCCATTCTAAGCAGTTTCTAAGTAAAATGTGGTTTACTCTCTCTGTAGTTTTTTTTAAATTATTTTGTAAAGAAAAGAATGAACCCAAAAGCCTCAAATTTAGGGTCTAATTTGCTCATTTTTACCCCCTGCTGTTTTCAAAAGCTTGTAGTTCTGTTAAAATAAAACTCCGACACCTTTAAGTTCATGAGTTTTCCTAAAACAGCTTTATTATTAATTGTCTTGTGGATTTTGGTGAGTGTGTGATAAAAAAATAAATAAATACGACCATTTATTATAAGCGCTGAGGAGTCATTTTTACCCCTTCATTTACATCACGGTATACAGCCTCTCCCACCGCTCCTGGTTGCTTAGCAACGGTAGACACTTATGTCATCATTCGACTTTGATGGCACACCATCGATTAAAATACTGAGAAATTTAAGACAAAAATATATATTTTATATAAAAATATATTTTATTTTTGTCTAGTTTCCATTATTACTTAAAATGGGAATGAGCCACTTCACAGCTTCTAGAAATAACATCTTAGCATCGCTGACACTATTGCAGCAGGGGGTTCAAAATGACTCTCCTAGGAAGTTCTAGTGGGACTGGAATGTTGCCAGTTCTACTGTTAAAATCAAGGATTCATTCAGGCAAAAAATGTAGTGAAGTGATGTCCTATAAGACTTTCTTGTTTTATCAGATAGCCCAAAAACATCTTGTAGCTCGGTCTGTTTGTTATTTTGTGTTCTGCTCTAGTATGTTTAGTTAAGGTTGTCGCTCCAGCGTCATGGCTGCCCATCATTGAGTTTACTTATAGAGCAACAACATGTTAGGAATACGATGCAGGGCTGCTGTCACACTCTTCTTCAGAAACTCACCAAATGGCCGCAGTGTGAAATGTCTAAAATTATCCATGACCCAGTTTACACTTGGTCACTTAATATGTCTTGAGTATCAGGACTAGATCTAGCTGTGGCGACATAAACACACAGGAATAGATGCATCCAATATGTATTGAAAACGTATATATAATGGAGGATTGGATAAGTTAACACATTAACGCAATGTTTACTTTAAAAAAATACTTCTATTTTGGAAGATATTTTGTGCTCCTGGGTGCCTGCAGCATGCAGCACTCTATGTCTCGCCTTCGCCCGGGAAGGATAAAGTGTGTACACATATGAACAAAAGTATTGGGACGCCTGGCCAACAGGGACTTTTCTGACACTGCCTTGAGATACGTAGACTTTCATATCGTATTGGACCCCTTTGCAGCTGGACTCTGAACACTGCTGTTAAAAAGCTCCTTATTAGTTTAAAGTGATTATAAACCAATGCTCTTGCACTTTAGTTCATACAGCAAATAAAACTTAAAAAATAAAAATAAAAAATACTACTACTTTTAAGTTCATTATTTAATTTTGCGTATAACAATGAAAATCTTTTAATCGCTTTGTAAGCATATATAAAGATGATCATTTAGACCACTTCAGGATCAGGTCTGAAATGCATTTGATGTTGTAACAGTCTCCCTAAGACACTTTTGACCACCTAAACACCTTCCAGTACTATGGCCACTCTTCACACTGCTGCCACTCAATGCAGCATCACTGCTCTTTCAGTTCATCTCCTGATGAGAGTCAAATTTAATTCACTCTGGGTGAGCTTAAATCAAGTGCAGGTTAGGTTACACCTGACTTTGCCTCGTCATTTTTCACTGTCTCACCACAACACACTGCTGTTTTAATGCATGTGATTCGTGATGATAATGATGCAGGAGGATCATGTAAAAAGCTCCTCAGCCAATCAGATTGACCCGTATTAATTGCTGTCTTATGAATATGCATATGTAATTTTCTCCCCGACAAGTGGTTTTCAGCAGTGTATTCTGAGCATGTGTTAATCTTTAGTCTGTTGATAAAGCATCCCAGGTGGCTCCCCATTGAAGCGGCTGCCAACAGCATGTAAAGCTGCATCAAAACAAAGTGGGACTACTTTCAAAAAGAATCTAAGATTAGATTCCATTTAGCACTAACGCAAATTGTACATCAACATGTACACAGGCGATCTCAGAGGCCTGAGTAAATGCTTCGCAGTTGTTGGGATTTCTTTTAGTAGAAAAGTGAGTAGTAAGGAAATTCCATTGACTTTAGTAATCCTGTATTTCAGCAATACAAAACCTAATACCACAGTAGCCCAAAGACAACCAGTACGTTTCCTTGGGAGGACCAACAAAATGCCCCCACTTCAATAGATTTTGCAGTATTTCTATCATTGTGAGGACATTTGGTCCTCACAAAGGAATAATTACACACGCACAGACAGCGCAGGGCTTTAGCTCAAGTTGAAATGTGCTGTATGCATGTGGTGTCTTGCAGCTTTGAGACATGCTTCTTTAATTCTTGTTCTTCTTTTCAGTCTGTGGGTGGTAGGAATGCTTTTCTCAGATGTTTGCAAACACAACAGAGCCGTCATTTCACAGATACAGTACACATGTCTATTGAGCGTTGTGTTTCAGTCTGTTGGGTCCATGTGTTGTTCTCGCCAAGCAAGCTGTCCTGCCTTCTATTAGTTTTTTATTCAAATTCTACTATACTGTACTGAACTGTACACTACTATACTCCACTTTATTGTTCTCTACTGTAATCTGCTATATCCTATTGTACTCTACCCTACTGTACCCTACCCTACTGTACTCTACTATACTCTACTGTAATCTCCTATACCCTACTGTACCCTACCCTACCGTACTCTACTATACTCCACTGTACTGTACTCTACTGTAATCTTCTATACCCTACTGTACTCTACTATACTCCACTGTTCTCTACTGTAATCTCCTATACCCTACTGTACTCTACTGTACTCTACCCTACTGTACCCTACCCCACTGTTCTCTACTGTAATCTCCTATACCCTTCTGTACTCTACTATACTCCACTGTTCTCTACTGTAATCTCCTATACCCTACTGTGCTCTACTATACTCCACTGTTCTCTACTGTAATCTCCTATACCCTACTGTGCTCTACCCTACTGTAATCTACTGTACTGTTCTCTACTGTAATCTCCTATACCCTACTGTGCTCTACCCTACCGTAATCTACTGTACTGTTCTCTACTGTAATCTCCTATATCCTACTGCCCTCTACCCTCCTGTACCCTACCCTACTGTACTCTACTATACTGTACTCTAATACACTCAAATGT
>JBBPDB010000011.1:6762557-6777744 GCA_037974465.1 Brachypetersius altus
TGAGTTTAGACTTAAACTCTTGCAGTGTGGTGATTGAACGAAGACCCAGGGGCAATGCATTCCAAAGCTTTGGGGCCATGACAGAAAAGGATCTCCCACCCATAGAAACAAGACGAGTTCTAGGGACAGAAAGTAGTTGTTCCCCTGAGGGAACAATTTATAGCAGAAGTGCTTGAGACTAACAGGGGTTTTCCACTGACTGGTACCGGCTCGGTTTGGTTCAACTCTACTCACTTTTTTTGCTTTTCCATCACTAAAATCTGGTCACTGGTACCTGGTACTATTCTTGGTACCACCTTGGCTGAGGTTCCAAGCGTGCTGAACCAATACTAAATGATTGGGCTGCTGCTCAGAATGTTTGGTCGCTATAGCAACCAGTTGTGGTGAAAAACTGTAGGTCCGAAACCAAACTGAACCGAACGAAGCCGGTACAAGTCAGTGGAGAACCCCCTTAAAACTCACTGGATGTCGTTATCATGGGTCTTTGTAAAGAAGAGGAGCGAAGTCTCAGAATGAAGTTGGTTTCAGAATCTTAGTGATTGTTAGAAATGAATTTTTCAAGGGAGCTGACATAGAGTTACTCAATAAAATCACACATTACACTATATGGACTAAAGTATTGGGACACCTGACGATTACCCTGACAGGCACTGTAATGGCACTGCAATCAAATCCATAGACTTTAATTTGGAGCTGGTCCTCCTTTGTGGATATAACAGCTTCCACTCTTTCTGTGGGACTTTGTGTCCATTCATTATGAGGCATTTATGAGGTCAGACACTGATGTTGTATGAGATGGGCTGGATCATAATCTCCGTTCCAGTTCAACCCAAAGGTGCTGGATGGGGTTGAGGTCAGAACTCTGTGTGGGCCAGTCAATTTCTTCCACACTGAACTCCTCCAGCTTGTCTTTATGGAGCTTGCTGTGTGCACTGGGACACAGTCCTGCTGGAATTTATCCAAAACATCTTGGTCTGCTGAAGCGTTAACATTATCCTTTACTGGAAGAAAGGGGCCTAGCACAAACCCTGACAAACAGGTGTGTCCCAATACTTTTAACCACATATTTTTTAAAACTACTCTTAATTATAACTCAGTACTTAGATATAGGTGGAAACAATTAAATATAAAACAGGAATCCGTAGAAAATAGGATTTTTCCTCCTGTGGTATGTAGATAAAGCTCTTTTGAGCGAGCTCTTCCATTTTCCAATGATTTCGCCTTTAGATGCTGTGGATGATGAATCACCAAGAGCCAAGGAATTAGGCAAATTCTTGAAGGCCTTTTGGAGGCTCTAGATACAACACTGAAGGAGATGCTATAGAAAAGTTACATAGAAGGTCAAATATATACTGTAAGAACATCTGGTTTGACTTGTGAAGGCCTATCTCAGGTAGCCATGGTTCTCCCCTGATTGGTGAGGTGATTCCACTTGTTTTATCTCAGCAAAGTCGTATTACAAAGTCGTATTATTATTAGCAAAGGAACCATCCAAATTCGTGAGGGCCTTTTCCAAGTTGTAGGCACGACCAGAGGCAGACAAAGTACTCACATTCATTACTTAAGTGAAAGTACAGATACCACTGGTCAAATGTTACTCCAGTACAAGTGAAAGTCATACCGTTAAATAAGTTAAAGTACTGAAGTATTTGCTTTTAAAAATACTTAAGTATTAAAAGTACATTTTCTTTCACTGCACCGTTGCCTTATTGGCACAACACATACAATAGCTAATGCCTCTGAGTAACTTGTAGAACCTCTAGAATTAGGAATTAGTAAAATGTTACAACCCGAGTTGACAAAGAGAACAAGTGATTTGTTTATTTTTAATTGTAATTCCACCCCCACCTCCCACACTCACACACACACACACACACACACACACACACACACACACAGTGGGGTAGGTGTTCTGACACAAGTTAAGAGAGAAACTGCTGTAAATGCAAATTAGCACAAAAAAAAGAACATGAAAGAAGAAGGGCATGAAGTTTAGGTTTGCATGAGGACGTATACCCGTACCCTGACCCTCACTCACACACACTCACACACACACACACACACACAGACATGTCCTGGCAGTCTTCTACACCAGTGTGTGTGGCTGTGCTTTTTGGTCTAGAGGAGAGTGCGCGTAAGAGTGCACGTGAGAGAGAGTGTGTGTGTGTGAGAGAGAGTGTGCATGAGTGTGTGTGTGACTGTTGCGGTGTCCAAAAACTGCACCCGTTCGCTATATAGTGTTTGCTATATAAGGGGCTAACTAGTGAACAAGCAGAGGCAACGTTTGGCTAATTTCGGACACTTTGGATGTTATGTTTTTAATAACTGTTACTTAAATATTGTATCTCATAAATATTGGATCTCTGCAATTTATCTCTGTCACATAAACACACGTCTCGTCTCTCTAGATCAGACGGGCAGGCACACGATACACGATCTGGGCCGGCAGACGGGATTCAGTGCCGACCCAAAATTACTTGGCCGGTCCAAACTTGACATCGGACCACCGGACAAATGCCCGACCGCCGATGTCAATTTTGCGGATCGCCACTTAAAATGCGTTTTTTTTGTATCAGTCCAGCCCTGGATTCCACTGTCTTCCACAGAGAGAGAGAGAAAAAAGTGCAAGTGTGGATGAATCACCACCGTTTCAAGCCCCACTTTCCTCCCGTCTCTCCACCCTCTGACTTTGGCGCGATAAAAGTAGTGTGCAGCGTGTCCGAAATGTGCATGGTAAAGGAAACCCGCAGTGTGTGATGGCATATGTGCATTCATGTAATGTACAGTGTCTGATGTACAGGATGGTGATTTTGTAGTGCACTAACAAGTGGGTGAAACTGATGGTTGGAATTTCAGACACCACTACAAAATGGCTGACTCACTACATAGTGCCCTACATAGTGAACGAGTGCACTTATCGGACACAGCTAGAGTGTACGTGTGCTTGGGAGAGTATAGCACTGTCGACCAGGTATGGTCTGTTTGTGTGTATGTATGTGTTGGCATGCCAAAAAAAGAAGAAAAAACAATCAGGTTTCAGAAAAGAGGAAAAAATCCACTTTCAGATTTAAAGGTAACGAATGAAACCCTTGATAAAAGTGTTGTGAAGTAAAAAGTCTAAATCTACTTCGTTACTGCCCACTTCTGGGTACGACACTGAAGTAGATGCTCCAAAAAATGTTAGTCACAATGTGAAGTATAACAGTTGTGAAGTCCTAGCTCTGATGGTTTTGGTTCTGGATTGATTGGCTGTTTGATTCCACTCAAAAATGATTTTATCAACCGTTTTTAGTTCAAGTCAATACAGCCACCAGTTCCTGGCCGGGCTGCTGTGTGTACTGCTATGCATTATAGCTTTGTTCCCTCTGGGTGTCCATGGAATGTACGACACCTGTCATGATTTCCAGAGCTTGCACGGCCTGACAGTGAGGGGGAGTGAGCGAGATCGGCCGAGAGAGATGACATGCCGTGTCTTTGGAGACTGAAGCCGGCAAGGCAGCGGCAGCTCTGATGGACAGCAAAGGCTCAGTAACCTGCTGCAAATGGCACACCAGGAATGTAAACGCCCGCACGTCTCTTCAGGCGCCTAGCTGGTGACTGATATCACCTTTGAAGTGTCAAAGTATTGCAAGACCATGAATATACACCATATAGCGATCCCTGGAGAACCCACGCTCTTCAAGCTCATTGAAATACAAATGCACACACAGGCGTCTGAATTCTACCCAGCTTTGGCAAAGTTAATGAAGGATTTTTCAACTAGAGGTCGACCGATATGGGTTTTTCTTAAGCCGATGCCAATATTTAGATGTAAGGGTCGGCCAATATATACTGACGATACTATTTTGGCCAATAATTACACATTTGTGCAGTAAAATATCACACTTATAGTAACAAAGGATACTCAAAAATTCCTCAACTGTTTAACACTGACTAAACAAATATAAATATAAAAATAAATAACAAATAAAATTGTCTAAACAATAAATAAATATATAACATTTGAACATTTGAATTTGTAAACAAAAAAAGTTTTTAAGTCACAAACTATTCCCGAGGGAAGATAAAAAAATCCCTCACTAAATGTTCTTAGAATTCCCAGTTATATATACATATATACATATATATACGTATATATATGTATGTCTTTGAAATATCAGAATTTAACACTTACCCTGTCCGCAGAGATGCCGGAATATCGGCGTAGCAAACTCGGCCAATGCGGATATCGTAAAAAAATGCCAAATATCGGCCCGATATATCGGTTAGCCGAGTTCAAATTTCTACACAGTAGAAAAGGTGTAAATGAAGCCATCTAGAACGATTTCCCAGTGATGGTACAATAGAGAATTCTGCACACGTTTTCACTCCACTGAAGCTTAGCATTTATAGACTGACATAAACCATCAGCATTTATAAAGCTCTATTCCCACAATATCTGGTCAGTATTCCCCTGGAAAGTGTAATGACATCAGACGCTAGTTGGAATAAACTTTTATTAATGTTTATGTAGGTTTATTTTTATTGTTATTAAGTGTCATGTAGACCAGAAACTGTTGGGCCTCAGGGTGGCCTGTGGTGCAGGTGTTAAACACTGATAAAACCTGACGGACAGTGATCTAGATATCCAGGTCTTCCTCTGAAATGCACGACTCGGCAAGTGAATTATGCAACTTTTTCTCACTTTTGCTCAACATAACTGTCAAGGGCCTTATGCATGTGCGTCGCCAATCAATCACATTTCATAATTATTCGTTTGACCCCCCCCACATGAAATATTAGTTCACCCAGTGCTGTTTTGTGAAAGAATAATTCCAATAATTCTATCAATAGGAGAATATACTCAAATGGAAATCTGGGTTTGCCTGCAACAAGCATCTGATCCTGGAGCAGTAACTCAGCCCCACTGTGCAGAAAACAGTTTGGAAACCGCTAGGCCACGTTAAATGAATGTTCAACTAAAGTTTAGTTGCAGCAGTTTCCAAACCAACTCAAGACCCGCCCCCAAGCCCAAACCGCGATACAAGACCGATGCGTCCCCACATTAAAAATGCTTCCGGCGCCCCTGTGCCCACACATTCATCACTCTAATATTTCCAGAGGTATTCGAGAACTGGACTGTAGTTAGTTTATGTGGCTTCTTCTGCTACAGCGCCAGGCTCAGTTTGCTCGTCTTAATGTATGTCTGCAGGTCTTTCTCTCTCGCCTGTTCTCAGGAAGCGTCTGTTGATTATACTGTCGGAAGACTTTTGTACTGACCTCGATCTTCCCATCACAATTTCTGCTAATTTGATTAGCGAGATGAATCCTCACCTCTCATTGCAGGAGATCCTCCATGCTGATGTTCCCCAAGGGCAGGAGACGCATGTTAATCCTTCAGCCTGAAGTTCCTACACCGGTAGCAATAAATGAAACTGGGTGGGAATCATTTATCATGGTGCGATCATGCTGACTGGAGTCAACCAACTTTCATTCATTCTTTCTGTATTGCCTTTCATAATTCAGTGTTAGCTCTTTACTTGCCTCCCCAGACTTTGGTAAAATAAGATGAGTTTTAGGCTGGGTTTCCCAACCTAGCAAATGCAATGGTGGGGGAAAATTTATTAGTGTTTTATTCTGTAGTTTGTAGTGTTTTTCAGAACATAATGAATGCTGCTATAACAGTTTTGCTGCTATAACAGTCTACAAACTATAATATAAAACGAAGACAAGATCAGGCTAAGTCACAGAGTCATCTTTCAGGTCTATTCTTGGAGAACATATCTGTCCAACCTCTGCTACACAGTCTTGTGGTTCCCCATCGCCTTTCTTTGGGAATGACAGTTGCAGGGTTGAGGTTAGAACAACGCTTAACTCAGTAGAGATGACTGGACGTCTCGAGATGCGACCACAGCTTTTTCTGCTGCAGCCACGGTGCGTAAGCAAACCTCTATGCAAAAGTTGCAATCAATGAAAAAATAACACTATTGTTATGAGTTGACCAAATCAGGTTGGTGGTCTAAATTTGGGTAGAATAGCTACCTATTAGTTAGCAAAATAAGGAAGGTTGGGGTGGGATTGTATTTATCAGCTGGGGGAGGGGTTGGGGGGCCATATTATTTGGTGGTTGGTGAAGGCTGTATTTGTTTAGCAAGACATCCCCATCCCCAGGACATCCCCAGCCCAATTAAACCCCTACAAACAAGTACTTCTCGCCCTCTCAAGGGCTTTCTAGCATTTAGCCTTTAGGTTGATACACAGCTGCTTATTTCCCATTACAATAAAACCAGGCAACAAAAGTGTGTTTCATTCCATTCTGTAGTGTTTCTTCTAGAATCTCAGCGCTGATTTTGTTGCTAACGTTTATTTTCATGGAGCTTCAAGGGTTTCGTTGAAAAAACTAAACTCGGCGCTCGGCTGACGGTCTTTCGTTCTACTTATAACTTTCTGCAAATTAATTGTTGTACATGTAGATAACAGGGTTGCCGAGTCTCACGCATTGAGTGGGAGACTCACGCATCAGTGAGACTAATATGAAAATAATAGTAGTATTACAACCTTATAATGAAAAATATACAGAAAATTTAGTTTATCTGTAGAACCATTGAAGGGAGAAAAAAACTGATGGGATTTTCTGAATCAGCACAAAACTTGACTAAGAAACATCAAAAATTGCAATGAAACGGACCTTTCATAAAAATGTGTTACCTAGTGTAAAATATTCTGAAAGATGTAATGATTTTAGCCTGCATTTTTCATGAAATAGCCAAAGTAACTTTGTGAATGGACTGTCAGAGCTTAAAACTACCTGCAATGAACAAATACACACCTGAATCTTCCTCTAGAGCCTAGTAGCGAGTTTTCAGTAATGCTCAGAACGTGAGAACACAAGATTCTGCCGGGTAGCTTAATTAATTTTCCTCAGCTAAACAGGCAAAAGTTCAGTCTGAGGATACAATACATGCTTTTGCCCCCTTGCAGATCATACTGACTCCATGACCCTGGCCCAGGTACAGCTTACTCGCCTGTGCCAACTGTTGTTATGGCCCGGCATATCAGCTTGACAGACCACCTTGCAAAGCGTTGGCACCAAGTAAGTAACAGTCCACCAGATGGTAGATACAACACTGTCTTACAAATCAAAAGGCCACCAAATGCAGCTTCTTGCCATCATTTGGAGAATTAGCAACATTTCTCCAGTAAATTCTGAAACAACCTGCCAGGTCTTTCACCTGTGCTTTGCGAAAGAAAAATGATGAGCGTCAACAAAACTGGGCCACACTGCAACTACAGATAAAGACAGCCGAAGTCGGTGCATGAGAGTCGCAACAAGGTGACAGTGACGGAGAACGCGAGGACGCCGGAGTGACAAGCTATCCATCTGGGGTCTGCGCTCTCATTATTCAGCGCCTCTCTGATAACGTTCAGAGAAACATGCTGAACCGTGCTCCTGTAACTGGGCTGAAACTGCCTCACAGCATCTGAAATTTAGTTTAGGAACTCTAGTTTTGGCCACTTCTCACGGGGAACTGAGGACAGCACAGCACTTTTCTGACCTTGCCAAGCCAGCACCCTTGTTGGGACCCTTGACGGTGTCAGGAGTTTTGCAGAAAGACATATTTTATTCATGTTTAACATCATGCCACTATGTGTATAAGTGTCATAGCAGATCATATGAAAATTGCAGAGCATATTAACTCTTATACACTCTTTTTCAGAACCCAGACTGTTGAATCAAAGGTCATAGACAGGTTTCACTTTATGAGAGGTGGGTGATGTCCCCCATGTGTGTAATGTTTATTACTGGTTTGTATGGAATAAGAAACCTGGTATAAAAGTCAGATGTACCGGAATGGGCGTGGCTAATAGACATTCAGGCATTAACGACTCCAGATTTTTTCATGTCAACTAGTAGGTCAGTAAAGTCTAAGTCAAGTCGACGAGTCGTTTGATGACATCATCACACACGCAGCAGAGAAACACAGGCGTCCAACACTGAGCAACTTTTATGAAAATTCTATGTAACATTAACAGTCAACATCACAATTAAACTAAACTAAACTACAGAATGTTCTGGTAAAATTAAGTGTAGAACTGAGAGTGGAACAGTTTAAGCCGTGGCAGGACGACTCCCGGCAGTGCTAGCGTTAGCCATGTTAGCTAGCGGAGATGTTTCAGATGCAGAGTGCCGGTTCTGTTACTGTACTTTAACAGCGACTTGCAGCATCAATCAAGTAACTGTTTCAATATATCTTTTATTTATCTAAATATATAAAAGCATATATAAAATCACAAGAAGATGGTACACATAAACATAAACACACACAGCTAAGGCTTCACTTGAAGACACAATGTTATCTGTCTTATCTGAAGCTTGTAACATCTATTAACAGGCAGTAGAGTTTGTGTATTGCAGTTTTTCAGTGGATCCTTCAGTAAAGAGTTAGCAAAGAGCTGCCGTTGCAGTTTTCCATTTCTAACAACTGGCTGAAACCTGATTGGGTTCTCCGACGGCCCCTAGCTCTCCCATAGGTTAGGTCTTCATGAGTTGGACTGAAGGTTTTACACGATAACAGCATAGTTGGAAAGAAACAGGACCAATGATCAGTCAGTGTTTTGACTTCCAGAACATCTAGTTGGATGTTTTCTTTTCCCACCATTGCTCTTGCCCATTCTAAATCAAAACATCATTGGTTGACTCCTGTTTCTTCCTAAGTAGGCTGTTAATCAAACGCAAGTTTTTTAGTCCAGCTCCCGAAGACCTAACCAATGGAAAAGCTATCCAGAGTGTACTTGTATACCCGAGAAGGATCTCCTGATTGGACAATTTTCTGTCAAGCGTGTCAAGATCTTAAACAAAATCATTAAACCACTTTATATCTTTATATATATTAAATTGAATGAACTAAAATTACAGGTATTTTTTTTAGTTCCTAGACATAATTACGTTTTCTTCGAAGGCCTCCATTAATCCCATCTGACTGGCTCTTGTTTAAAATGGGAAAATATGCTTGGCTTTGGAAAAAATAGGACTAAAATTGGAACATAAAAAAAACAATTCCCAAAGCTAGTCCCAGTCCCAAGGACATTGCTTTCTTTGCCTTTCTTATAGAAGCAACCACATGGGCAATGAACTAGTTACACCGACACAAGGCCGCCTCTGTGTGGAGGGAGTCATGGGGTGGGGTGGGCGGGGTCGTCCTTTGGCATCCCGCTTTCTAAACCACTTTACTCTGCGCCCCTCAGAGACCCACCTGTGTCACCTCTTTCCCATCTCTGTGGGAGAAAAGCCTCGTCGGGCTTTCGGTTACCTGCGCCGGGCTGCAGCTCCCTGTACGAGCCCCTTGGCGGAGGCTTACCCTCCGATAACAGGCTCAGAACTATCATGTACTGCGTGTTACATAAGGGAAAGGGTGATAGCCCTCTCTCAAACATCCATCCAGCTGAAGCACAGGGCTCGATAAGGGATATACGCGCTGGGAAAATGACTGGCACGGGATTCGCTTCATCCGGCTGCTTATCAAAGGGCTCTTGTTGGATGTGAAGGGTATCAGTTACGCCACAAAGAGTCTGCACACGTGACTGCACCTGACCCTGAGAACACACACATACACACACACACACACACACAAACCAGCTATAGGGGCCCACACACAGTCCAGTTAAATGGGAATGCCAAAGATTTTCCAAAGGTTCTGCATGATTAAGCAATTTAGATGTAAACATGATGTGAAATGCTCCATTCTAGAGACACTTATCGAGTCAGAATCGGTCACAGTGGTGGTGAATGGATCCAGATGTCTGAAACCCTGAAAGCCCCATTGCAGGCACCAGTTATTACATTAAATGTTATTACATTAAATGGTTGCAAATGCACTGCTTGATGCCCGGGGGATTGTTTCATGATGCTTTTTGTGCGAAGACTTGGGCCTAATATGTAATTTCTTTTTATTAAAGGAAATAGTTCAGCGAATGAATCTGATTTTCACTATTTTTCACTTACCCCAGATGACATGCTTCTAGTCCAAATGCCGGGTTGGTGGTACAAAGCCTGTGAATTCAATAGCCACCGAACTTTTTCTGTAAAAAGTTCTGTAACTTCTCAATCCACATCCAACTCGTCATTCTTGTCGGATCTCACGGATTTGACTAACTTTCTCCCATATTAAGTGCTGTAAAGGTAATTTCAAATATTTTGATACAAAATGGTTAATTACAGAGAAAGCAATACAGTAACCCCTCAGCCTTAGTAGATTTTTCTGAGAACCGAACTGTATGATACACTGAAAAGTTGGCAACCGCCATTCAACAGTTATCTCAGTTTATTTAGTATTAGTAAGCTGTGCTCTGTCTAAACATGTGGGTAGAGAGAGTTATTACAACCTCTCTTTTGTGGATGGGTCTTTGCACACTGATAATGCTAACCGTTAATGCTAACGTTTTTTAAGCAATAAAGTTTTGTGATTCTGATTATTTATTTACCTTTACAATTTCTTTTAAATGAAATTAAAGTGTTCTGTGAGCAGATTTAGGGGCATATTTAGGGTTTACACTATAAAAATAACCAAAACACAACGCAGTTTCTCACTATACGCGGGTGCTCTTGGAACGTAACCCCCACGAAAAGCGAGGGATTACTCTATATTTGTCCAGTTATTCTATTATTCTATTCTTTATTCTATTTTCTATTTTCTAGTGGCTCAGGGGCAGTTCAGGGTTACAGTTCACTGCTCATAATACATGTGTAACTGTATATGTAACAAACATCTCAAATTTCTTGTTTAAATGGACTTTATATGTGCATATGTGCCAATTCTATTATTTTATTCTTTATTCTATTTCCTCGTTTTTGCACTCAGGATTACATTTCACTTCACTTTATTTGCACATCCTAAAAAACATCATGAGAAGCTTTTCTGTAATTACGTTTCTTCAGCTTGTTTAAAGCAACATCATATTTATATTGTTTACTTTCGTGCATAAGTGGCAATTCTGTTTTTTATTCTATTTTCTACTTTCTAGTTTTTGCTCTCAGGGTTACATTTCACTTATGTGTGTGTTCAAAAAACATCTTGAATCTTGAACTTCTTGGTTCTAGTAGCTTTCTGCGGTGCCGTTGTTGTTCTGAGGCGGTGACGTGGAGTCGGGTGTGCGAGTCCTGCGATGACCTCAGCCCTGCCGAGCGCAGCCTCTTCCAAGAAAAACAGCAGAAATGAAACACGTTTAGAGAAGGGCATCCGTCAGATAAGATGGAGACTCTGAGCTCAATACACAGTCATGCTTCACTTCATCTGCACCTTTATAATATTAACAGGAACTTGTCCAATTCCTGAGTCAGAGCGCCGGCTCCCGGAGCCTCTCGGGGCTCCACTTTACCCAGAAAC
The DNA here is from genome assembly GCA_037974465.1 of Brachypetersius altus. NCBI lineage: Eukaryota > Metazoa > Chordata > Actinopteri > Characiformes > Alestidae > Brachypetersius > Brachypetersius altus. The sequence goes on from JBBPDB010000011.1 coordinate 6,773,921, forward strand.
ATTTACAGTTTTGACACTAAAACCAGAGCAGCTGGAGGGCACGCAGCACTCCCACCCCAGTGCTCTTCCCGATCAATCAGAGTGTGGCTGAAATAAACTACTGTATAAATTACTAGAACTGGTGCCAACTAATGACCAAGGAACGTTTTCTACTCAGTTCTCTTGACCTCATTTCCATCTGTAAGTGTATAAATATAATTCATGATCAAATACATTCAGTTTCTTTTTCAGCATCTCAAAATCAAAAAGGAACTGATCGGGACGTTTATACTTTTTGTGTAAACTCTGTGTTTGTGTAAAAACTGTTTGTGTAAACTCTGTTTATGTAAACTCTGTGTTTGTGTAAACACTGTTTGTGTTTATGTAAACTCTGTGTTTGTGTAAACACTGTTTGTGTAAACTCTGTTTATGTAAACTCTGTGTTTATGTAAACACTGTTTGTGTTTGTGTAAACTCTGTGTTTGTGTATACTGTGTTTGTGTAAACTCTGTGTTTCTGTAAACTCTGGTTTTGTGTAAACACTGTTTGTGTTTGTATAAACTCTGTTTGTGTAAACTGTGTTTGTGTAAACTCTGTGTTTCTGTAAACTCTGTGTAAACTCTGTGTTTGTGTAAACTGTGTTGCTGTAAACTCTGTGTAAACTATGTGTAAACTCTGTGTTTGTGTGAACTCTGTGTTTGTGTGAACACTGTGTAAACTCTGTGTTTGTGTAAACTCTGTGTTTGTGTAAACTCTGTGTTTGTGTAAACTCTGTGTAAACTCTGTGTTTGTGTAAACTCTGTGTTTGTTTGAACTCTGTGTTTGTTCGAACTCTGTGTTTGTGTTTGTAACTCCAGTAGAATTGTAATCTGGATCAGGGCCTGAGGAAACTCGTGGTCCACCTGTGAAAAGCTCCCGATCTCCTCCTGCGTCCACGTCCTTGCGGCCGACAGGGAGCCGGTCCTCATTATCGCTCTAGATAACTCTGAGAAACGTGCTTCCTCCTTTTGACGAGGTCTTCTTCACGGCTTTGTTTGAATTCTTTGATTTCATTCCTATCTTCTCGTTCACTGCTCCATTATTGATGTCTCATTGTTTTGCTGTCCAGTGTCGCATTCAGTCTTCTTCCCTCTGAGGGAGTTTATACATACAAATGCAAATTAATTTAAATTGAACTGAACTGACCTGACCTGAACTGAATTTAATAAAAATGTGTGGTGAAGTTACATGAACTGAACTGAATAGAATCAGACTGAATCAAATAGAATTGAATCTTTCTGAATTGAAGAAACTCTCTTTGCTGCCCTCTGGGATGATCTTTCACATCAGAGCTTGGAACCACATGCAGGATCATAAAGAGGCTCAGAACGACATTCACTGCATCTTCACTGTTTGTGTAAACTCTGTTTGTGTAAACACTGTTTGTGTTTGTGTAAACACTGTTGGTGTTTGTGTAAACACTGTTGGTGTTTGTGTAAACACTGTTTGTGTAAACACTGTTGGTGTTTGTGTAAACACTGTTTGTGTAAACACTGTTGGTGTTTGTGTAAACACTGTGTATAAACTCTGTGTTTAAACTCTGTGTTTGTGTAAACTCTGTGTTTGTGTAAACTCTGTATTTGTTTAAACTCTGTGTTTGTGTAAATGCTGTGTTTGAGTAAACTCTGTTTGTGTTTGTGTAAACTCTGTATTTGTTTAAACACTGTTTGTGTTTGTGTAAATGCTGTGTTTGTGTAAACTCTGTATTTGTTTAAACACTGTTTGTGTTTGTGTAAATGCTGTTTTTGTGTAAACTCTGTTTGTGTTTGTGTGAAGTCTGTGTTTGTGTTCCGTGCAGCAGCTGATGTAACGATGTGTTTTGGCTCCAAACCCATTTATGTGTCTAATTGTGTAAAAGACTAATGAGATCCTGTGACTGTTTACTTTTTGCCTACCCAAACACACACACACACACACACACACACACACACAGTGCTCCCTATATAATCAGATTACCTGCTTGTTCCTAATGGCCTGTTGCTGTGTCGTGCTGAGGTTCCCCGTCCAGAACACGGCATCTCCTCTGCCGTTATCTCCACCGCTCTGCCAGCAACCCAGCTGCAGCAGAACAGGCTGGGCCTTGTAGTCAAAGAAGGCATGATGAGCCCCATTTAAAAAGAGAGACTTATTGATTAGACCGACGTCACACGACTCTGAGCTGTTTTCTTGCTGTAAACAGTGGCTTTGTACATTTGTTTTAATCAGTTTTTCTTCAGGGGCTTGTTTTGCTACAGTTTGTTTATTCCTGTTTCTTCTAAGGGCCTGTCATTCACTCCAGTCTTGATCAGGGTGTTTGTTCATGTTTAGCCCATAAAAGTCACATTTTTGTCCCAGATACAATGGAAGTGTTTGAATTTAATGAACATTATTTGTATTTGCGACTCCCGTGTTCTAGCAGAGGGCAACATTTAGCAAAATTGAGCTCGGAAACAGAAACCATGACAGAATTTCTCTCACAAATCCACGGAAAACAGTGGAGCATCTGGGTCACAGCCTCCGCCAGTCACTAGTCTTCTAACACAGCTTTGAGTGTTAACTATTTAAATCCTGTCTTATTACACACTAATATTTACTATGTATTATTCAGTAAGAACAACAATGCAACCTGAATTATAGACGAGTGTAATAAAAGCTTATTCTTGGTAGTTTGAGGGTTAGAGTTAGTATAAGATCATATAAATAATATAAGATAAGCTACACTCAGAATACACGGAAGGATGGATGGATGGATGGATGGATGGGTGGGTGGATGGATGGATGGATGGATGGATGGATGGTTGGATGCCTCACAAATGTAAGTGGAGTGTAAGTGATCTGTCAGGGTGAACACCTTCTGGTTTTCTGACCCGAGCGGGTGCACAGAGGCCAGAGGGGTCACTGGCAGGGCAGCCCTTCTCTGTCTGAAGTCTTAATGATGTGAGTGAGTGTGTGCACAGGAGGAACGTTATTGCTCCTCCACCCCCCTCCCTTTGTTTTATGGACCTGGTTAATCAAATCCATTGGACTGTGTGTGTGTGTGTGTGGTACAGTAAACAGCTGTGTGCTTGTTACAGTGTGTGTTTGTGTGTGAGAATGTTTGAGTATGCATGAGTGTGTGTGCTGGAGCTGGTGTGTGTGTGAGACGGTAAATAGTTGCGTGTTTGTTACTGTGTGTGTGTTTGTGTGTGTGTTTACGTGTGTGTATGAGTATGTATGAGTGTGTGTGCTGGAGCCGGTGTGTGTGTGGTACAGTAAACAGTTGCGTGTTTGTTACTCTGTGTGTGTGTGTGTGTGTGCGTGCGTGCGTGCGCGTGTGTGTGCGCAGAGCTGGTACTGGTCTGTACAGCCGCTCTGTGTTTGGGTGCCTTTGTAATTGATTACTGCAGTGCCAGAGACAGTTTGGTCTGAACATGTGAACAGGGGTCCTTTCTAAGCACAGTGGGTGCATTAGTGAATACCGGTATATCCAGGGAACATTAGAGCGTGTTCAGTCTGTGTAAGCACTCCACACCTGTACTGTTTAATTCAGTCTCACCTGGACTCAGGCTCTGAGGAATGGCCGGCAGTGCAGGGTGTTAATGTGCTTCTGTAGCAGGTGATGTCTACATACCACAGACCGCTAAGGTTCTACAATAAAGCAAATAGTGTGACCAATGTAAACACAGATTTAACCTGGTCTGTAAGTCCATCTATATATTTGAGCCACTTGTTGGTGTAAAACTGTCTGATCTCTGTCACACTGAGGAGATGAAATTACAGAAATGTGAACAAATGTTTTACTGACAGGCTGCAAAGTGTCTAAAGATACAAGGAGCCTAGATAAAGGA
>JBBPDB010000011.1:6792335-6807319 GCA_037974465.1 Brachypetersius altus
GCCTCTAACCAATCACAGTGTTTCTGACAGGGTGACCAATCACAGCTCCAGGTGAGTTACTGGGTGTTCTGATGAATGGAGTTCTTCTTGGAATCCAACAAAGGTCTTATTTTACACTATTAAAGGTGTTCGGGACATGAGTGGGCGGGGCTAAACTGCTATAGCCAGAATAAGGCGGTATATTTAAATTTGTTGGTTTTGTGACACTTTGTAGTTTATTTTCCATATATGGACCGTATGGGGGGGAGGTGTAATGTACCATCTGAAACAATATTTACAGACTTGAGGTCTTTTTCATTCCAGAAAAGTGAAACTATGAGCCCTTTAATATCTTGAAAGGCATCACAATATGTAAAACCACAACACTGATATTTCATCCGTATCAGTGCAGAAGGATTAAGAGACTGCACACATGATGCTCTCTTACTATTACTATCTTCACATAGTACATTAATAAATATGTAAAATAATTTTAAAATGAATTAATCAAACATTCTGTCCAATATTAGAGAATGAGACTCAGTTAACAAATAAAAAGCAAGAGTTCTTGGTAAAAGGGTTACGTTATTTTATTAGTCTTAAATTTGTATCTACAACGAAGGGACACGAGCAAAAATAAGGGACGACTCCATGAAAAAAAAAAGAAACAAAAAAAAATACATTTATTATTGACGCAGTTTTCCCATCTTTTCAATAAAAGACCATTTTTCAGTCTAAAGAAACTTTACAATATAAAGAAACATACAAAGGACTCTGATAACTACACGAGACACAAAAAAGTCCCTAAAGACGAGGATCTGAAACTAGCCTAACATGAAATACAAAGCAAAACCGAGGAGGCCGCTGCTTCATACTCAATACTGCTGCTTTCTCCAGGAGAGCGGTGAAACGGCACAGGAGTAAAGGAGCCCTCAGTACTCAATCCTGGAGCTTCAGTACTCATCCCCAGAGCGTCTACCCACCCCAGGGCCTCATGCATGCCTCGAGCTTCTGTACTCAACCCTGGAGCTTCTATACTCAACCCCTGAGCCTCAAATCATCCACCGAACCTCTCTACTCATCCCTGGAGCTTCTGAACTCAACCCAAGAGTCTCTATACTCACCCTCTGAGCCTCTAATCGTCCCCAGAGCCTCTACTCATCCCTGGAGGTTCTGTACTCAACCCTGGAGCTTCTGTACTCAGCCCAGAACCTCCATACTCACCCCCTGAGCCCCGAATCATCCCCAGAGCCTCTATACTCATCTCCGGAGCTTCTGTACTGAACCCTAGAACCTTCATACACACCCCCCGAGCCCCAAATCATCCCAGGAACCTCGCTATTCACCCTAGGGCCTCTCTACTCATCCCAGAGCACTAAGCTTCTACTCAACCCCAGAGCCCAGTATGAAAAGGGCAATGAGGGCGGTACATGGGCGGGCTGGAAAAACACACTCCCTCTCCACTCCTCTGTCAGTGTTACCACTCATAATTATGCCATTTTGTATTTTGTTTAGTTGGTTTTTTTTTTTTACATTTTTACTTTAAATAGAGCTTAAAAAAGTGAAATCCTTCATAGCAAAGTCTGTTTGTGGTCCCTTAACGTTTCGTTGTGTAACGCCTGCTGTCTTATTAATTTTTAAAAACGTGACGCGGTTTCCCTGGAGATGGAAAATGGGGGAAAACATTAAAACAAACAAGTAAAAACAACAAACAGAAACTAACAAAAATGCTAAAAATTCCTTTTCGGACCTTAACCATGGAAAATAAAAAACACAACAAAATGAACATTATTCTGGGAAAAAATTTATTTTCCCACATATTTCCCGTCTCCAGGGTGACGGCATGACGCTGCGGGTCCTGAGGCTGAAATGAGTCTGTGGTGGGTTTGAGGAGGGACCGGTGGGTTCCTGCTACAGAACCTCCTCGCAGTCCAGAACCTCAAACCTTTCATTTTCCCAAATAAACAAATGTGTTCGTCGGTACAAAACCGAGTCGCCGATGTTCCTCCTCCTCCTGGTGTGTGTGGGTGTGGTGGTGGTAGTGGACGGGGGGGGGTCTGTCTAATCAGCTATAAAGATTTTTTTCTTGTTTTTTAACATCTTTTTTTCAGCGCTGTGTTCATTGGTAGTGACAGAAATATCAAAACATGTCAATGATATCAAAATGCATTTTACAGTATTTACAACAGCCAAACACAAACAAAGGAGACACGGTTAGAGACTGAACAGGCTTTGGGAGAGAGAGAGAGAGAGAGAGAGAGAGTGAAAGAGAGACAGAGGGAGAGAGAGAGAGACAGAGAGACACAGAGAGAGACAGAGACACAGAGAGAGAGAGAGAGAGAGACAGAGAGAGAGCGAGACACAGAGAGAGAGAGAGAGAGAGAGAGAGAGAGAGTAAAACAAGAGGCTCCCAGCGCTGAGGGCTGTATGAATCCCTCATTATCTCTCCTCAGTGTTTTATTTGACTGAGGACGATTCCTAAAACACATTTTGCTTCGATGCAAAACAAAAGACAGAAGAAAAGTCAGGCGGTGCTCCGTCCGGTGGTGCTGGATCCGTAGCCACAGTGTGTTGCGTTGAGGTTAAGGGATACAAGAAACATTTTTTTTGTGTTTTTGTTTTTCCCAGCAAGAGCTCCGGTTGAGGAGCGGTTCTGAGACGCGATGCTCTGTAAGAAACGTGGAGATGGAGGTTCAGGTCGGCAGTTCTAGGTAGTTTCTTGATTCTGGCGGGGAAATCCCAAAGCAGGACAACAACCCCCCCCCCCCTCCCAAAAAAAAACACACAAAAAAGTCACAGTCAGGTCAGACTGACCAGTAACAGCGCGACGTTGGCTGCTAGTAGCCGAGTATGTACAGGCGGCACACAGGCCGCGAGGACGGACGCCGGAACAGTACCTTGCAGGATGTCGTCCCACAGCACTGAAGATCTTCTGTGGGTTCAAACAGAATGTGTTCCAGGAGCCGAACCCGGGGCAGAGCCTCCGTGACCAGAAACCGCGAGACCGCGTCTCACCAGACGTCCGTATCCCGCCCCCCGCGAGGGGCTTTGGGGGGAGGCATTGAAAAACAGGGCAGTCCGATTATACAGAGGGACGACGGTACAAATCAGTAGGAGGTATCTTAGACTGGCATATTTACATGTTTACAATATGTCCTGAAGCGTCGCGTGTTGCAAGACATACGCACAACAATTCATTAAAAAAAAAAAAAAAACAAAAAGGAAAAAAGAATAAATAAAATATGATTGGAGTTAAAAACCACAATTTATAGTACCACAATAAGACGCCTTTCTAATGGGCTTTTCTGCCAGAGCCTTTTCGTCCCTGTAAAAATAGTAAAAAAAATAAAAGGTTCAAGTCGACTGGAGTGAAGTGACGTCCCAGGGACGCTAAATTGTCGAACGGGGGATCTGATGAAGGGGTGGCAGTGAAGAAATGGGAGTGTTTTTCTAACCTGGAACGCTTTTCTGGGCGATTGAGAACAAAACACAAAGCTAGAAGAAATCCCGAATCTTCCAAAACAATAAAACGGGACTAAAATCACAACAACAACAAAAAAAAACACCATGTCTGTGGAGTGTGCTTACTCTGAATGTGGTTACTGATGTGCCCTTCTGAGGAAAATACCCTAAATCGATGATCATTACAATATTAATACAAAATAAAAAAACAATAATTATTAATAATACAATACATACAAAGAAATAACAAAAAAAAAAAGACTTTCGTAGCCCATCACATCTTCATGAGTTGCATTTAAAAAATGTACACGCTGAAATGGAGGGTCCAAAAAATCCAGGAGTGAGAAATGGCCGAAAGAAAACAAACCTCAGAATCAACAAGACCATGAGAGATGGAGCGAGTTCTGAAAGGAGTCGTGCTCTGGCGCTCCGGCCCATCGGTCCGTCCTTCAGTGAGGGTCCTGAAGCCCCCCTCAGTGCCCTGAGCCAGAGAGAAAGCCCGGCAGGCAGTGCGCGTCAGTCAGCAGGCTCTTCCTGTGGCTCTGGGGCTTTCTGCTGCCGGCGCCGGGAATTTTGCACGACCCGGGGTGGGCTGCCTTGGCCTGAGTCCCAGGAGGCTGCGTGAGGGGTCCCGGCCCAAAGTCCCACGGGCAAGGGTGGGGGCCAGGGTGAAAGGGGTGGTGGGGGCCAGGTTGGAAGGGGTGGTGGGGGTCAAAAGGAATGAGGGTTCGAAAGATATCCGGAATAAAATGGACAAAAAAAACAAAAACAAACAAAAAAAAATCAAATAATAAAAAAAGAAGAAATCACACACTCATCGTCATGTTGGGTGAATACTGGAAAGAGAAGAAGGGAGGGGGGGCAGATAACTGGTATGAGATTATGAAGACACGTAACGAGATGGTTATGCAATCACTTTGACCAAAATACGGCCAAAAAAAAAAAAAAAACGAATGCGCTCGGTCTTGTGCGGACCAGCGAGGGACAGAGCGGCTCTGAATTGGAAACCCAAAGCCCATTAAAGCCTCTGTCCCAGGAGCTGCAGGTCCATCACAAGACGAGCTGTTTCCAGCACCCACTCTACGATCGTCTACGGAAAACACGGGTTTAATTGGTTTTCGCTCCCACAGATGAAAATATTTTCCTCATAAATTGTTTGTCAGGCTCTAAAGGGGGTTCTCCACTGACTGGTACCGGCTCGGTTTGGTTCAGTTCGGTTCTACTCTGTTCAGTTTGGTTTCGGACCTACAGTTTTCCACTACAACTAATGTATAGCCTTCATGTAACTGGTTGCTATAGTGACTAAACATTCTGAGAAGCATCTCTCTTTTGACTGTGTGCTGTGGTCTGCCCTCACCAACATGGCGGATTTGCCTTAAATGATCTTAAATCTAAATGTTAAATATGAAAAATATATCTCTCACTCTAAATGTTAAACTCCACAGTTAGATGGGGCTCGGTGACCCCTTTCCAATGATCACTTGAAAACCATTATTAGCTGAAAACCGTTCATCTCCGACAAAAGTAATGGGACACCGGGGCGAGGTGAGCGGTTTTCGGGTCGTTGGAAAGAGTGCGATATATAAATAAATAATTCCCTCAAATGAACATGGTTTACGAGTTATGACTCATGAGTCACAGCACCCAAGTCACTGAGGGCAAGTCTAAAGTCAAGTCACAAGTCTTTGTTTGTGTGACTTAAGTGCGACTCGAGACCGACTCTCAGACTCGACTCCCCATCTCTGGCACACTCATATGAGCAATTTAGCACCATGTTTAAACTGTGTTTGACTTCTCCTCACAGGGCAGCTGATTAATTACTGACCTGATCTGGCAGCTCAGTCTGGGTGGAATGACAGAGCTCTCATTTCCGTCCACTGACGTGGCCTTAGCAGAGCTACAGAAGGACATAGCCTGTTGTGATGTCGCCCTGACCCTGGAGGAGCTGATTGCCCTCTTGATCTGCCTTGACCAATTGTTGCTTGAATGCAGTCCCAAGGCTAATATGACACACTGGCAGGGCTCTGGGGGTGCTCCCCCTGAAAAATTTTAATGAATTCGATGCAATTTCCTGCATTCTGGTGTATTTTTACAGGTTGTTAAAATTGTACCTACAAAAGTGACTTTAATTTTTTAGAATATTTTAGAGACAGATTCAACAATTCAACTAGTCCAGATATTCATAATCCTGTTTTAAACCCACTGCTATGTCTAAGATAATGACATTAATGTGACACAATTTATCACCAACAATGACTTTATGGGTGCATTTTACTTTTTATTTTGTGTATATTTTTATTTACAACATTTCCATTGGAGAAAAAAAATTGTGGGGAAATTTTTGACTTTGTAAAGAATTTTCTGGGGATATTGCAAACAATTGTTCATCTACCAAGAATACCCTAGGTTTACTGTTTAAGTGCCTAACTAAGGCAAAGCTTACTGCTAATATTTCATTGTTTAGTTGGACATTAAGGTGACCCAGGGCAGCGGTTTCCAAACCTTTTTTTTTCTGCTCCAGTTTTAGCAGCCTGACTATGTACTGACCACTCACTTCAGTTGCATACGGTGAGTTGGAGGCAAACCCGGATTTCCAGTGGTCCAGTGTATTCTCCTATCGATTCAGTGGAATGGATTCTTTCACAGTATGGCACTGGGTGAACTATTTTACGTTAAATGTAATTATAAAATGTGAAGGAGACACGTCCCCCTCAGATTTAATGGTGGTGATGTCCATGCAATGTAACACATCAAAAATTAGCCTGATTTTGCCTTTTACCCTGTTTCTATCATTAGTCTTAGTTTAACGTTCGTTACTCTCTTCACCTGCGTGTTTTCCTTTGAGTTACGTGTTCAGCTAACTCTGTATTCATTGCTTACTTAGGTTATGTTTCGTATTGCCTTGTTTTATTAGTTACAGCTTAGTTACACCCCGCACCTGCTACCTATATCTGTCTGCCAACCTGCCCATTGAATTCTCACACCTGCATCTCAGTGTTTTCTGCACCAGTCCCATGTGCAGACGTGACATGCTTCAGGATTGATTGATTTAGGCATGACATTGCAGAACATCTGGTGCAAGCTTACGGCAATCCTTTCGGTCCTTATATTCCTCCAGTTCAAGGAAAATTATTTAACAGTCAAACTTTGGGTTCTGGGAGGGTATTGGAAAGTTCCAGTCTACCAACACTGCATACTGAATAAAGCTACAATGAACATATCCCTCTCTAGGTGTTTGCTTCACCTGGACAGTTTCAAGGGAGCTCTACACTGAGGCACCTGGTCACCTGCTGCTAAACTGACATTCACTTTCCCTGTAGCACCCATCCTCCACCAACCTGGCTCCTTCTTTGACATTCACTGTTGTGGTGGACACCTCAGACTTGGAGTGGGACCTGTTCTGTCATAATGTCAACCCCCCACCTCCACCCCCGTATGTTCACAGACGTTAACAGCTACTCCAAACTGTCTACAGTAGTTACAGCGGTGAGGAACTATGGTATGGGAGACCAAGAGATCCTCGCTATCAAGTTTGCTCTTAGTCAGTGGCACCATCCGCTAGAAGGGCACCTCCATCCATTCGTTGTCCATACAGACCATCACAAACGAGTTCATCAGGAGGGCACAACATCTCCTTGCCATTCTAGGTGAATTCTCTTTTTCACTCTGTTTTAGTTTGTCTTTTTTTTCAGACCTGAGTAATAAAGTAGATCCTGTCCAAAATACATAATCCAAAATCTTCTTTTAAGATTCAGGATTCTTCAGGAGTTATAAGTACAGCACAGTGAAATGTTTTCTAAACCGCTCCTTTTTTTCATGACTGTACATATAATATGTACAGGTTTAAAAATTGAAAAGAAATCTGAATAAGAGTAAAACCAGGAATGCAGTTAAAAGTAAGATTTAAAACTTAGGTAAGTGACACGTCAAGCTGGACATAGGGAGAGAGCAAGACACCGGAAAAGCAAGACACCGGAAAATAAAGAGGCACAAGGCCCTTTAACACAAAGCATATTAACACAGAAGAGATATAAGGAGCAGGGAATGTGAAGGTCTAGGTGAGGGTTGACCAGCACCTAAAGCATGAACTCTTGGAACTTAACAGACAAACCAATCATATTACAAAATTACTGAAACACAAGACACCTGACAACATGATTACGGACACAAACATTTTTTTCATATTAAAAGTCCCTATAACAAAACAACAGTGGCCTCTTCCAGCCACTGGCTGAGACAAAACAGTGTCTCATTATTACTGGAGCTTCATGCTAATGTGCAGAAGATCATGTTCAATCTGGATTCTCTATGAAAGACTACTTAACATCGTCCACAGCCCAGTCATTCCGGACAGAGATGTTCATAATGACTCTAAATGTGGGATTTTTGAGCTGTAAATGTTGAGCTCTGAACGTCTAGAAGATATGCTAATTGACCACGCCCCATGATTACAATTGGCTGTTGCTTAGCAGGGAGCAGGACTGTGTGCTGTGATGTGCCCTCACCAACATTTCACCAGGATTTGCCTTAAATGATCTTAAATCTAAATGTTAAATATGAAAAATATATCTCGCACTCTAAATGTGAAACTCCACAGTTACATGGGGCTCGGTGACCCCTTTCCAACGACTCCTTGCCTTGGACAAAAGTAATGGGACACTGAGGTGAGGTGAACGGTTTTCGGGTCGTAGCGAGATATAAATAAATAATTCCATGAAATGAACACGGTTTACCAGTTACACTCACCAGTCACAGCACCCGAGTCCGAGTCAAGTCTCAAGTCGTTGAGGGAAGTCTAAAGTCAAGTCTAAAGTCTTTGTTTGTACAACGTAAGTGCGACTCGAGTCCCCATCTCTGCCTTATGGTTCCCCTGCGTTACTCAAAGAATTCAGAAACACTGCTGGCCTTTTTATGCTCACAATCCTCAACTCTGCTCCGCATATCCATCAGCTCGCTCTTACTTTCTGTTTTTGGAGTTAACGTTTCTTTCATTCATGTCTTTTGTCAAGCTGAGCTCGCACTTTATTCCAGGAAGCTTCCCAGAAGGTGCAGATTTGATCAAAAACCAATTAAGAGAAGCTGAAACATAAAAGCTGTCAGATAGAATGTCAGATTCCCCACTGGAGCACAAGTTAAGTGCCAGCTGTCACTGTTATGAGGTGCTGCCTGCAGAAAGTTATAAACTTTATTAATAGCCACAGGATTTCCAGAATGATGGGTTGTATGTTCTTACGCTTTATTGTTATGATCTTTGACTCATTCTCAGATGACTCATTTATCTAGAATACAAACATCAGTCAAAAAAACAACGTCAGTGATGGCCTTCGAGAAAAAGTGGGCGATTGCTGTAGTTTTTGAAATGAAAAAAATGATACGCAGTGTTCTTTTAATGATACTTTGTCACAGCGTTGGCTAATAAAAGCGACTGAAAGGTGCGTAACTGTGTCCACAGCTCTTGTTTACACTGGCTGCTTGTTTGCGTTGGCAGCATTTCAGAAAAAATCCTGCACACGGCAAAGAAATGCTGTAATCTGTCTTTATGCTGTAAATCAGAGTCAGAGTAAAAGCTTAAACGACATTCTAACCTTCCTTACCAAATAAGAGCCCTCTAGTTAACAGGGGCTGATTTAAAGTGCCACAAAAGCAGCCAGTATATAAGCCCAGTCAGAGTCTACAGTCTGCTCTGAGCTTGCGGATGTGCGTGTCACCCAGCAAGACCACGAGGCCACAGAGAAATCTAGGCCACAGTGAAACCTAGACACTCAGTGAGCTCCTGAAAAAATCCCCTCCTCAACATTGTGAGTGAACACCAAGTCAAGTCAAGTCGAGTCAGTGAGACCAAATATCGTATCTAGCAGTACCTTCTAAGTAAAAGAGCACAATACACTACTTTTGAATTCATAATTTAACTTTGCATTTAACAATGCGATTAATTGCAGAAAATCATGTGATTATTCGTAATTAAAAAACATAATACTTGTTATATATTATTTACTTTACCTAAATATACAAAATACTATGGGGGAAACACAACAGGGAGACTACACCGTTTTTCACGGGGTTACGTTCCAAGACCACCCGCGTATAGTGAAAAACCACATTGTTGTGTTTTGGTTAAAAAAACTGCCTAAGAATGCCTATTTTTATAGTGTAAACCCTAAATCTGCCCCCAGAACACTTTAATTTCATTTTAAACTCATTACCCTTAAAATGCATTTACATTTATGGCATTTATCAGACGCTTTTATCCAAAGCGACTTCCATTCCCTAACTACAGGGAGTGTCTCCCTGGAGTAACTCAGGGTTTAAGGTCTTGCTCAGGGACCCAGTGGTGGTGCTGAAGGTAGGATTGGAACCCATGACCTCTTAGTCTAGAGGCAAGTATCCTACACACTACGCCGCCGCCGCCAACCCCCCCCCCCCCCAACACTAATGCATTTCATTTAAATAAAATAAAATGTCATGGTAAATACATAATCAGAATCAGAAAACTTTATTGCTTAAATAACGTCAGCATTAGCAATTAGCATTAGCAGTGTGCAAAGACTCATCCACAAAAGAAAGGTTGAAATTCTCTCGCTGCCCACCTTTTTCAGACAGGGCACAGCTTACTAATGCTAAATAAACTGAGAGAGAACTGGCTCAGTCCAGAGACTGCATGTGGATCAATGCATCATTATGTTTTACTGTCAAATGACTGTTTTCTCTTCATTTTTGAAATGTTTTGTCAATTTGAAATAGTCTTTTTTACTCTCAGTACTCTCCACCGCTGCCGTTGTGTGTCCAGATCATTGATTTAGAATTGCTGTACTGTTGAAAATGTTGAAAATCTGATCCTGGAAATTCTTCTACTGCATTATGTCACCATGCTAGGGTCACTTTTCACATTTGCAGGCAGTGCTCATATATTTTGCTGCACAAATTTCTCATACCTGCTCCCAGTGACAGTGGAAAGTGAGTCAGGGATCAAGTTTTTCACTCCTTGGTGGAGTGACGGCCACTGTTGCTGACAGCCCGTCAGAAGAAAGTCGTTTAATAAGAGAAATTTTTATTTTTTCATTATTTCAACCATGCGGCGGCGCGTTTTAATGGAGAGCAAGACCATTTTTTTCAACACACTTTGCCAGTCCAAAGGAATTGTAAGAGGAACCGAAAATGTCAGAGAATTTCAATCCAAGGGGAATTAGATCATGTGGAACTATTTCAAACTGGTCTGTAATACACAGCACTGATCGCTAGTTGCTGTCCCTGGAGGTCCCTGGTGTGAGAGGAATAAAGTGATGGTCCGGACACCCCTGTGGTCCAGCTGTGAGAGAGAGAAACAGAGAGAGAGAGAGAACAGTGTCCCTGCCAGCTCTTTATGCTTCCAGAATCTGAAGAATTCTCCCTGCGTTTTTTATGACTGATGTGACATCAGCCAGTTGTTCTGCGCTTGTTTCTAGTTTTTCGAACCTGGCAGCACTGAGCGAACTGTAATGTCCTCCTCTCCGTGTCCTGGAAGGCGGGTAGGCATGCGAGGAAATCTGTCCTGAATGTGCTGTAACCTGTGAATGTGCAGTTTGAGCGACTGGAGGACGGGTCTGACCTCCTCCTGTGGCTGTTCGAGTTCAGAGCCAAAGCGAGAAGCGAGATCTGTTTTTTGGCGTGGGGCCGTCGCTGGAATCAGCCACTCTGGAGGAGGAGCTTGAAGAAGCTCCAAGTAACGTTCTCTCGGAGGCCTGAGAGTGTAGGTGGGTGTGTGTGTGTGTGTGTGGGGGTGTTGGAGGCTGGCTGGAGAATGTGTGGGACACGAGGAGAGGTAAAGGCTCTAATCACCTTACATAAATCGCTTATGTAAACAGTGGTCTGTCCTAGCGGCCGCCGAAGGAGATTGGAGAACAGGGTCTGGTCTCATTTCTCACAAAGCTTATAATGCTGCACTCATGAGCAAACTTGTGATCCTTCTTTTCCCCTCCTGGCTTCCTCAGCTCGCCACGGAGGCTTACTTTCTGTCCGCCGCATGAGTCATTTGCGACTGTGAAGCCTGTCTGGTGGCTGGTCTGCACGTTGTGGAGTACAGTGTTCTGCAAAGAGCCCAGTTGCTGGAACCGGACTGTTCTCTCCCTCCTTTCTCTCTTCTCCTCGCCAGTCCACCTGTGGATCAGGGCGCCTCCGTTCTGTTGAGCCAGCGTTCTGCCTCCATTCGTCCAGGGTGTGCTGGCCAGTCCAGCGTCCAGGAGCTTTTCTCTTTGGCTTCGGCACTTCAGGAGGGAGGCAGGAAGCTCTCAAAGACTGTCTTTAGTGGTTTCATGCGTTCTTCAGCATCAGATCATGCCGTGGAAGTCTGAGGCTTTTCCAAAGGTTTTTTGAATAAATTTGGTCACTTTCTTTCTCGGTGCGTTAACACATGAATCATAAAGCTGTTTAAATCTTGTGGTTTCTTTTGCTAAATCTACGAAGCAAAAGCTCACAGAAGAAAACAGTGTTTTGGGGGCGATGCCGAGGGGCTTTATCTCTTCAGAGGTTTCAGTTTGTGTTTTAAGTAACAATGGTTTGGGAAAGAAAAGTGTCACATCATCATTATTTAGAAAGAAAACACATATGTGTGGACGGTTTTTGCTGATGAAGTGGTATTTTCTCGTGCTTAACGGAAACATAGCAGTGAAAACAGGGTATCCCTAAAGTTTTGATGGGATGTTTAATGCAGCTTGCAAGCGTCACATACACTACCAGTCAAAAGTTTGGACACACCTCCTCATTCACTGATTTCCTTTGTGTTTATTATCGGCTACATTGTAGACTAATATTGAAAACATCACCTGTTGCTCTGATGACAGCTTTGCACACTCTTTTTTCCCTCAGATTCATGAGGAATCGACCTGGAACTGTGTTTAATTAACAGGAGTTCTTCCTCAAGAGTTCATTAGTGGAGTTTCTCTCCTTCTTAATGTGTTTGGGATCATCAGCTGTGAGGGTCGGGGCGGTCCACAGTTAGTGATCCTGTTCCACTACGGTTCTACTGCACATTATGGCAAGAACCACTGAATTCAACAACAATCCATCATTCCCTGATTACAGAATAGATTCTAGTTTCTTTAACTCTGTTTCTGTTTACTGCATAATTCCATGTGTTCCTTCAGCATATTGTTTGTTTTCAATATTAATCTATGATGAAGAAAATAATAAAAATGAAGAAAACACACTGAATGAGAAACTTTTGACTGGTAGTGTATGTACTGCAGTGCAGAAGGTCTCAGCTTTGTCTTCTGACTACAATTATTTTTTTATGTGAACTACAATTCCCATGCACCACTTGTACAGAGGAAAGGGCGGTTGTTCTTGTACAGGCCTGGAGGTCGTTTAACTTGGCTCACACTGAGTAGTAAAACAGTGCGGAGTGCCGCAGATGCACACTAAAACCAGATATGATCTGATTCACTTCCATGTTCCAGTGCAGTTTTATGGAGCCGACTTCCTCATCAGTGTTTTATAGCATCTAGACTTGGTGAACGTAGCACAGCTGTTTGGGAATTACAAGAAAACATATTTACAGCATGCCATGACTGCTAAGGACACTTTTTTACTGAGTTTTAATCCAGCCGGCCAAGCTGAAATACTTTTCATGACTTATTAATGCAGTTTAAAGCAGCTAAAGGTGAAAGGGTTCAGCACACTGACTTCACCATTTAAGGTTGAAGTCCCTGTGTTAGGCCTGTTAAGGTTCTGTGTCAGCCGTTTCTGTCTAAAAACAACCCTAATGAATCATGAATATGACTTAATCAAATTAGGTGTGCTGTGTAATTACTGTGCCGTGATTACAGCTCTATAAATGAATGTAATGCACGTGGCATAAAATTCATCTTTACTTAGGGGTGGGCGATACGGCCAAGATACCGTATCACGATTTTTTTACAGTTAAATCATGATTTCGATTTTCTCACTGTATTTATATCGATATGTAACTATAGATTTTATTTGACTTTTCTGCAAGTTACTGAACAGCACAACCAAACTATTTTCCTTTCTAAAACATAGTCCAAAAGAACTTAACAGCATTTAGGCCGAATAACATTTCTGAACAGTTTTTCATCAGTTTGTGTAATTTTTCCAACATGTTTATTTAAAGCTAAATAAATACTTAATGGTTACTTCAGAACGACAAATCAACGAGAACAAAACATGAGTTTTTTAGGGACCAACTTTTTCACTTTCAGACATTGCTTCCCACTACACTCTGAAGGAAACAGTGTGGGGGCGAGAACTGTACGTCAGCGCCTTAGTTCCGTTCGGTTGGTTGAGCTCTGTTTCTATACGGTGGACATTAAACGACTAGCAAAAAAAACGCAACTGATAGACGGAATGTAGTTTATATAGTTTATATACTACGGTCTCTCTGCTGGAAGATCGTCAGTACATAGATCATCTTCATCATCTCATATCGTCACATCGCCCAGCCCCGTCTTTACTTTGAAAATATGTAAAATTGTAATGTTTTTGATTATGTGTTGCGCAGCTAGAGGGAGTTCAAATACTCTGTGAGCTTCTGAAAGCTGTGGGGATTCTAGTTTCGCCAACACCAGATGGTTTTTTCTATATTCTTCTTCAAGCTGCATGGTACGGACAGACAGTAAATTACAGTTATATTGCTGTGTATTAGGAGTCTGCTAAAACACAGTAGTGGAAGGGATATCTTTAAAGTGATACGATAATTGTAAATGGACTGAATGATTAGTTTATTGGAACACCCAAATAAAACAGTGTTATGATTTCAGTAACGAATGGGAAAATGAGAATTAACTCATATTCAAAACAGTGTTTGGAAATATAAAACTTAATTGTTAATCCGCACCTCACTCTATTCCAAGGGTCTCGTATTTACCATCTTCTGTGGAAACCACACTAGACAGAGGTATAAAGGGAGTGAGTGTGTGTGTGGATGCACTTATTGGTTAGTAAAACATCAGTTAAAAAGGCACATTTCACACTTCCTCCAGGCTCAGAGGAAGCGATGTTTAATGCAGTGTTACTGTAGGAATGCTTCATGCTGTAAGTGGTGTTTGAGTGATATCAAGGGTAACATAGTGAGAATGACAAGCAGAACAATAGCATGTCTGTTCGCATTCTCCACCACCAGTCCTGCTTAGAAAAACGATCTGTTTGTACACACATTCAGGAACATACGCTGTGTGTATGTGTGCGGGGAGACTGGACACATGCCCAGCTGGACAGGACAGGACAGACTACTGATGAGTTGCTCACAGTGTGGTTGCGAAGAAGGAGACGGAACAAAAGGCTTCGTTCACTAAAGCTACTACATGCAGCTCTAGATTCTCTAGATTCTGTCTGATGTCTTGCTGGTTTAGCAAAAGCTGTGCAGAAACCCAGTAGAGCCATAATGTAGACGACACCTTCGTAAAGTAAAGTGGCATTTGGCAGACACCCTTATCTAACTCATTAGTTACAGAGAGAGACTCACAGTTAATAGTCACAGAGACAGTCTTGCAGTCATTAGTTACAGAGACAGTCTTACAGTCATTAGTTACAGAGACAGTCTTACAGTCATT